>WEIT01001019.1:103368-134367 GCA_013389985.1 Dryoscopus gambensis | reverse complement strand
CAAACAGCTATGCAGAAACTATCAAACCTGCTCTCAGTGGATCTTAAGAGTGCAAGATCATACCTGCACATAAGAGGGATTCAGGGTTTTTTTGAAAACAGCTGGGTCATATAAGTATCTGCCAGCATCACTGCATCATCCAGCTGGTGCAGGAAAGAATGGTGTTTACCTGGTGCTGCAGACGTTATACTCTGGCCTTTTTCATTATATATTTTTCTTTATTAAAGACAGTAAGTATCGGACAGTAGTATTTTGGTTGTTGTCCATTAATTCAAGTTAGGTTTGACCTTTGCACAAAGTTTATGCTGTTCATAATAGAACTTATGCTTTAATGAGGTTCCTTTAGGTGGAAGGAGACCCATGTCTATTAAAATTTCTGACTACTTTGATTATGTTGAATTAGACCAGTAAGCTGCTATAAGAGAAAAAGAAATTAGTCAGTCAAATTAAGAAATACAGAATAAATGCAGAAGGCAAATACATCATTAGAGAGAAAAAACAGAATGGTTAGAGAAGCTTGAGCAAAGGAATAGCATTAAACATTATAAGAGCTTGAAACCCAAATTAAATTAAATTTGACACAATTTAACTGCATAAATCTGTATAAGTGAGATGTAAAGAAAGGTACCCGAAAGTTTGTATGTGATCAAAAATCATTTCCCAGGTTACTTTTGCTTGGTGATTCAGCTTGAGGCTTCCTTTTGCAATGGCCAGAGGTTTTCCTTATGTTTGACAATCAGGTATGCCATCCTCTTCCTCATCAGACCCTCAGCTGGGGCACTGAGGATGAAGTGGCTTCTGAAAGAGGGATGGAGATTGCTGCTGAGATGTCATAGACACAGCACTTGCAGTACCTGGAATGAGAGCTCCCAGTGGACTCAAACAGGAAAGTGGGTTCTCCAGCCTTGCAAAGCTGCCTTTTCAAGTTTCTCCCCTTCTTATTTCAGTTTTAGGGCATATTATTGCTTTCTGAATCCTCTGCCACTCAATATATACTCTGAAAACTGTCCTAGATTGTAAACCTGTAAGGTCTACCTTACATTATTTTTCAGAAATAAAAAAAAACAAACATATTTTCTCACAGCAAGAGCAGTACATGGTATTAACTCAGACATCTCTCACACCTAATATTCCACTACTTTTCTTGCATACATTACTGGATAATGTTCAGATAAAGTCATATGTTATTTTTTCTTGTCATATGAATATGATGATAATTCCTGGGAGAAATCTTTAATGAGGGAGTAAATCTGCAACAGTGTCTATGTTCCAGCTAAGTACTACAAATTCTTGTTGGTATAAGTAGATTTCTTGTAGGGAGTCTGATTAACTGTAAGGCATTGATGATGCTTGTGTTTGCAGCAGTTTGCAGGGCAGTTTCCCATAAGTTATTTATACCATATGTCAATATCCCGCTTTACTCCTTACTTTTCCTCCCCCTTCCCAAATATACCCTAGTTAACTCTATTAATTTCTCTTTGTTTTGGAAAAATGGGCAAGAATAACACTATGTAAATCATTGTGTATATGTTTTCACTGTAGTAATATTCAAAATTTGGAATTCCAGCTGTGCTGCAAACCTCTGAACTACAGGGAAAATAATGTGTCTCCTGCAAAAGACTTAACAGTCTGAGGCTCCAAGGCTAAGAGTTTTTTAGCAGATGTTTGTCTTTAAATGGTAAAGGGGTTACAAAAGTCTTGGTGGTTGGGCCTTAAAAGCCTTCCAGTCTTCTCAATGTCTATGTCTGTGTGTCTGCTCATATCAGTCTGTCTGTAGCACAGTTGTGATGGCAATATCTGCTCTTTAAAAAGTACCAGGAAATGTCCATAACATGGACGTCTCCTGACCCCACACTGCCCATCATCCCTAGGCTGATGCAGGAGGCTGCAGAAGATAGGCTGGATTATAGGAATTTTTCCTGGCTGCACAAGAGGTGTACCCCACTGTCCAAAATGATAGTCTTGGCTCACCTTTGACCAGTATGGCATAGATGCCAAAGCCTCTGAAAAGGTACTCAAAATGTGTTTTCTTGCCCAATTTACAGAGAAAAACATCTATTTTTGCTCCTTGTATCTTATTGCCAAAGGAGGAATGAACATTTAGTGTTGGGCAAGTCACATGCTGTTCTTTTCCTTTGCTGTTTTAATTTTGCTCTTCTATCCAGTTTTAGGAAAACTGACATATTTACTGAAGTTTGCAGGCTGATGCACCAGTGTTGGCTGATGTGCTTTGAAGTTCCAAGCTAGACATCCTCAGCTTCACACATACACTCCTAATGTAAACCCATCTGAACTGCTGAATCCTTGCTTTCATCCAACTCTGAAACAAAAGCAGAGAGTGGATTTAGACTGAACCCATGGAGATCAAACCCCAGGGAAATGCTATCAGATAACCCTTGACAAAGTGAAACATTGACTTCAGTAACATTCTTGCTCAAGTAACTCCAATCATCTGAGTTTTTAATTTCTCTTCCTTTTTACCCAACTATGGTTTTTTACTGTGTTCTCCTCTCATTGCTAATCCTTCCTTCCTGCCAGGTCATTCCTCTTCCAGTTTGCAGTTGCCATCCCACTGCTTTCTCAGAAAAAAAATCCAGTCAAATAGATAAGGAATATCCCCGAAATTCAACAGATATATTTTATTGACTAGCTGAGCATAGATCCTTAAACAACCTTACCACTGAATAGTAAACTCTTAAAATTAATTGACTGTGTTAAGGAGCCCATTAAAAAGTGTACTCTCTAGAGCACCTTCTGACTATGGAACTCAAATTTCTTAATCATATGCTTAAAAGTTAGATGGTGTAACCTTAACATGTGCATTTCCTTCTGTTTATGAAGATATGCTGCCTCTAGATGATCTAGATGATCTTTAAGGTCCCTTCCAACCCAAATCTTTCTATGATTGCATTTTCTACACTGCCTTTAAGAATTACTGGGAGTTTAAGGTAAAAAAAAAAAAATAAATCAAAGAACTGCAGTGGATTGCACTAATCAGTCACACCAGTGAGTCTCAAAGAGCTTAGTAATCCTCAGTTTTGCGGGAATCTTTTGCAGTGCAACTGCCTGCACCACTCTGCTTGCAGAAAAGATTCTTTGAACTGCTCTTATGATTGCTATTAAACATGTATGGCTGTTATCCAAATGAAAGCCTTATCCAAGAGCCTTATGTTTTTTGTTAATCCAAGAAATATAGAAAGGAGTAAATGTTGTGCAATAAAAGGTGCTTTGGACAGATTTTACAGATAAGAGGACATAGCTGTGAGCAAGCAGAGAAAAACTTATGGAGCAGAGTACGCAAACCTGCAGATATTTCCTAAAACTCAAATTGTCTTGAGATATTTATCATGAGTATGAAAGTTACATTCTGCAACAAGAATGAGGAAAATGAGCTCTTCCAAAATTTTAGTGCCTGTTGCTTTTGTCCTGTTGTGAATTTTTTGTTCCTCTATGGAAGCTTCCAAGGTACATTTTTCGTGCTTCATTCTTCCTTTTGATCAGCAGAGCTCATCTCATTTGTGCATAACATAGTTAACCACCAGCTGGATGGTACAAACTTCTTTATTTAGAGGTAATTTATTTATATCAAGTGGTCTGTGAAGGGGCCTTATTGTTTCTAAAACGTTTAAGGTACTTCCTTCTTTACAATGGAATGCTCTCAGATTGTTAAGGAGAAACAAAGAAGCGATGGTGGCAGTTTAGAAGCTGTAATTTGGATATAAATGGTTCACAAGTACATCTCTTAAAGCTTCTTTTTAAAGGGTGAAATTCATACCACATGACTTTCACTGCACTAGAGTCCCCCCTAAGTCCCAGAATGGGGTCACCTAAACCAAGGGTGTAATTCAAAGGTTGTTCTTAGGGGAAAAAAAACCATAAAAATTGGAATTGAATTGATGAAACAAGATAATTGCTGACATTCCTCTGTATAAAGCTGTCAGATTTTGCTTTTTTGCATAGCAATCAATTTCTGTCTTTTGATTGATTATCTTTCAGTATCATAAGTTGGGTACTACCTCACAGATATTCCACAGAAACAAAAATATTTGTAAATATGGAAGCACTTAAATACTGTTATCTGGAACAAAGTGAATCTTTCTGAAAAGACAGTAGTATTTTTTGAAAGAATGAATGGGAGTCCATATTTTTTGGCAGCATTGTGAATATCAAATCCCAAACTAGAAACAATAATAACGTAATTGGTGATAACAAATACAGACCATATTAAGCTTTATCTCAAACACAGAGTAGACTAGTCCTGGTTTTCAGAAATCATCTTCTAGAACATGAGGATCACTGGAGCTGGGGTGAACTATTCTGGAACAGCAGAGGTTTGGCTTTCTGCCAGAGGCTCCCTTGACCCAGGTCATTTGGCGCCAGTATTCACCTGAAAATCAGAGATTTGACACCCTCCAGTATTCGTGATTATGAATAAATCTGATTAGATGAACAATCAGAAACAAAGACCGAAATATGTCAACAACCTGTGCTCCTCTCTAAGGAAATTAGATGCTAACTACAGGCATTAGGATGTCTGTTAATGAGCTCAAGCCTGTGGAGGTGGAGCCCTACATTTCAGAGTTCATTCACCATCTTCTTTTTTCAACCTTTTTCATGGAAAGGCAATTTCTTCATGAAGAATTCTGTGAAATCTGGCAGGATTTTTATGTTAACTATGTTTATCTTATAAGAAGATTTCTGAATTCATTTTAGCAGAGAATCTGCATTCAAATACTGAATTTGCAGACACCAATTTTAAGGTATATGAATCCTCTGACATTTCACTATGTGTTTTAGGTAATAAATAAAAGCCATCACACTGCAGTTGTTTGCCTCAGATTACTGCAGTGAGACCTTTGTCCAGTAAAGAATTGTTCAGGATTCATGGTTCAATAATTGAATTAGCACAGCTAAGAGATAATTCACAAAAGTCACAGTCCAACTGTTCTTTGGTCATAAATGAAACAAACCAAATTCTTTCTTTTCCTTCTTTTCTTTGTTCTCTGGTGATGTTGCTATTTCCTTAAACTAAAATATGACTTAAATAAACAGTGTGGATTAATTCCTCTTCTTGAAGCCGTTTCCTTCTGCCCTTAGACCCCAACTCCAAGAAAAGTGGAAAAGGATTCCCTCAAATTCACATTTTTGAGGTAGGAAAATGTGTTCCAGGCATCTATTGCATGTTTGGTTCATTTTCACAGTTAAAATGGCTCTGTATGATGGAAGATTCTCCTCTGCTCCTGGCTCCTCCTTCAGCTAAGCAATAATGGGGAGACAGGGCTGTGAAGTCACAACCCACATTGTGAAAAGAGACTGCATCCATCAATCTGTCACCTTGGTTTTCTCTCCAGGGTCACAGAGGAACAAAGTCAGCTTGTGTCAGGTTGAAATAGCATTGGTAAGTGTTAGTGTGTGTGAAGCTGGTGGCTTGAAGTCTATTTATTTTGTTTCAAAGGCTCAAACAGCATGCTGCCAAGCAGAGAAACAAGCAGGAGGAAGTCTCCTTATAAATTATTACTGGAAGGCTCACAGCCAACATTTAAGATGTGAAATTATGCCATCTGCTTTTCTAGGTCTTTGATTTACTTTGTGGAAGCTGCCTGTTTTTGAGTTTTTTGCATCTTGAAGAGAAGTAAAACTTGTGCTAAAAACTATTATGAAAACAGTGTTTCTTTAACAAAGTTTTAATACTTTGTTGAAAAGCAGAGGATATGCAGATGTTATCTCAATATCTACCTCATATTTTCAAGACCAATTATATTAAAAATAGTTGTCTCTTTTAACATAAATTGAAAATGAAGATAGGATCCTTTTCTCATTGTGAAAAATGCAATTTCTTGTTCTGATTTTAGCTATCAGAAGCATTTCAGGGAGGCAGCAGTGTTTTTTTAATATGGTGGCTCATAATGTTATTGATTTTGTGTCTGTTGGGATGCTTTTTGTTATTGATTTTTCTGGGGCAACATTGTTGTTTTGCGGTTTGAAATATTTAAGATTTACTTACATGTTCTTTGTTAAAAAGAAAAATCTTAGGCCCAACGAGGACTTTAGGAAGCCACGTGGCTTATTTTAAAAGAAGGAAGAAAGCCTAACTACTTCAGTGCAGGCTAACTGAGATGCATGCGGGGGACTCTTGCAGTCACCCAGGGGTGTGCTCATTTCAGAAATGAGTGGCTAAGAGGGTGATGACTGGAGAAGTGCACTCTTCCGTGCCTTGTCCTGTCGTGCTGTCTGGGCACGGGGTGTGCTGCCCAAGTGCCTGGCACGCTCGTGCGGCTCCCCTCCCTGAGGATGCTGTGCGGCGGCGGGGCTGGGGGCTGAGTGGCAGCAGCATCTCTACCCCCACCCCCCGGAGGATCGCTCCTGCTGAAGTCATTTGGTGCGCGCTGCTTTTTCCTGTGCAAGGATTAGGGAGTAGGAGAATGGCTTTATGAGGAAGCTCGGAGAGTGGGAGCTGAAGAGAGGCTGAACAGAGGGGCCGAAAGACTTTAGCCTTTCATAGTTCTTTCAGTCAATTCATTCTGAGAGACCAATTGCATGCGATACGGCAGCTGGGGGTTTTGTTTTCCTTTCAGCTGTGTACTGTAGGAGAAGCTGGTAAGGTTAATTTTTTTCCTTGTTCTCCTGTTCCATGATGCTATTGTAATTGCTTTATCGAAGCGACTGTTTGGTGAGGAAGGGAAGTTGGTTAATGATGCTGAGGGTCCCTGCATTGTCTCTGCTTTGTGCAGCTGCAGTTCGGGGAGAGGCACTGTTTACAGTACAGGGGCTGGTTTCCGCTGAACAACTTTGCTGTTATTTTTCCGAAGTTTTTTGAGCCTTTCTTTCAGCAAAGCTAGGAAAATAAGCAAATAAACAGACTTGGCTGTTTAGAAATGGGTAAATTTATAGAGGCTGTAATTTGTTGAAAAAGCTGTTCTGCCTAATTCTCAGTTTCAGATGTTCTTGCTTTGATGTTATCAGATTTGTTACTTTGCTGAATCAACTCCAAAACTGGGTTTTATTTGAGAACCTTTCTTCACAAATCTTTTCGTGTTTTCAGCAGGGCCAAGATAGGTCACTTAAACTAATAGCCAAAGAAAACAAAACAAAAATGTATCTGTGGAAGGTGAAAATATTTGAGGAAAGGAAAAATCCTACGGGAATTCAGGAATTAAAAAATAAACGAAGAAGCATTAATTCTTGGCAGTAATTTTTAGCAGAATGCTTCTATCATTGTAATGGGAAGCATGTGGTTAGGCAGAGAATATAAATACTCTTTCAGAAGATCCAAGATGCACAGGTGCATATCCTGTCTAACTGCACCGTTCCAAAGGAAAAGTTATCATATTTATCTTCTTTAAGGCAAAAAAAGAGGAATGCTGAACCAGAAGATCCTGGCTATCCTGTTTCTTTTGTTATTTCTAGAATAGTGACTTGTGTTGGTCAGAATCTTTTATTTCCTTTCACATTATCGTGGGAAACTTTAGCTTGAATTGGTCGGACATACGTGAGCGCAGCTTGGGGTATACCATGCCTATTCCACAGGCAGGCTCTGAAAATCCTGCCTGTGACTCAGACGAATTGTAAAGACCGTAATTGCCAACAAAAGTTTCCTTTGTGGCCATTCAAAAATCACAAACAAGGTAAGAGGGAATGATTGACAACAGTTACACTACTGATTGACAGAGAACCAAAAACTTGGTCTGTGACTTACTATGTTAGTTTTTCAAGAAGTGTTGACCTTTTTCATTATTATTCTGTTCTTTCTGATGGACTATTCCCAACTCTTTTATTGAGGCTAGAATGTCTATCTAAAATGTGTCTTTGTAATTACTGCCTATAGTCTGTATGTCTCTTCACAATGATATGCTTATTTGTTGATGCCGAAACAAAATTGAGAGATGCATTGCAATCAGACCTCCATGAAAGAATGTGAATTTTTTATATGCCTCACATGTTTAGCTATTGATTTCAGCTACAGATTTCACTCCCATGAAGTAATGAAGTGTCACATCCAAATCCTGCAGATTTATACTCACAGTTCTAGCTGTTAATAATGGAAGGCCCAAGGATATCAATGTGGTTACTCATGTGAGTAAAGATTTGGAGACTCATTTCCCATTCATGAATGAAATGGTTTGAGAAATGCACAGTTACTATGGTTCTCTTTTGGCTTAAAAACAAGAATCTCCATAAAAACAACCGCTAATGAGATCTGTTAGAGGGGCCCAAGGATAGAAAAATTCAGTGATTTAATGTAAGATTGCAGTATTAATATAAGAATGTGACAACAGTATTTTAGGAATTATAATAAAAATGTTCTCTCTCTTCAGCTTATTAATAGCTTTAGAAGCAAGGGAAACTTAATTAATCTCTTTGTGTTGCACCACTAGATATGGCCGTGACTCTTGAAATACCACCACAACTAGGAGATACTCCTCACCTTAAGAAAAGGTTAATTTAGGGTGGTCTTTATCACATACTTGCCCCTACTCTTAGTGATAAGTGTCAGTCCTAGCAAATGACAATAAACTGATATTTCTGGTTAGGCTTCTCCTGGTTGTCTGCAGGCAAAGGGAACAGTAGCTCCAGGGTGCAATGTTTATTTCACATCCTTGGTTTCACTGCAAGCAAACAAGAAGCAGGATGTGTTCTCTGGTTATTGATACACCAGTTAAGGCTCCTCAGCTCTCTAATAGAGAAATTACTTTGGTTCAGTGTTTCTAAACTGTTCAACAGCATCCTTTAGTCTACAGAGATAAAGGAGATGTATTCGCTGCTACATCTATCCTAGTTCTCATGAATTCCAAATTTCCAAATTGTATTTTGGAGGAAAAATAGGCATCTAATTTAACAGAACTCACAACTGATATTATACCCCTGCATGTAAATGGTAAAGGAACTATACTAAAAGTGTTGTGCCAAAGAGCCCTGAAATTACCTGTCTGAAACAGAGAATTGGCTATCCTACCAATTTTTAAAAAGCAGAGATACATAGACTTTTACATGGCCACTATTGTTAGAAAAAGGGCCTTGATCACCACCAACATCATATCCATGCACAAAGAAGTAAATCTTGGTTATAAATGACTTTTAATAAGTTAAATCAGAACAAAATTCCAAAGGCGGAGGGAAATGTAACATTCATTTACTCATAAAATTAGATCAATCTAAATATATTCCAGCAGTTCTTAGCTATAAGCTGTTTGCCACAACTGAAAGGTTTAGGCAGATCAAAACAGTAATATTGCTTCTGAAAACACATAAACAATTCTGTAAAAGAAATTGTAAAGGTAGAGTTGTCACACTGGTGCTGCGCTGGAGTTTGGTTATTTTTTGGTGAGTTTTTTCACATTTCTTGGTCCAAGTGTCACATAAACACCATGTAGAGCAAAAGAAAGCCCCAACAAACTCCAACAAAAAAAAAGGTGTGTTTTCTATGTTGCATACATACATACTTATATATGTATATAAAAACGTCAATGGAAATTTATTAAAATGTACTTGGCACACTGCAGATTATTTCCCGGCTGGTTTTGTTAGTATTCTTTTACTTGTACTCTTGCTTGCCTTGCTGTAAGATCTGTGGTTTGAACAGATCTGAAAAGACTCATGCAAACATCAAACATCTTCTACGTTAACTAAACACTTTCTATGTTTGCTATTACACAGAGGATTCACAAAGCTTACACTTAGAGCTGAAGGCTGCCCATCTTCCTAGGAATTACTACCTGAAGCGAATGTCACCATAAGTCAGGCTAAGCATACTCCAAAAGAATTCTACTTGTCTTATTCTTAACAGGAGGGAAACACACCTGGGCTCTCCTGGGAAGCTGCCACGTTGCAAACAGTAAGCAGCAGGAGGTCCAGTCTGGTGGGAAAGGATAGGAATTAGCAAGCGCAGCTCCCACTTGACCGCCTGACAAAACAAGAGATTTCGAATGCTGCTTCAAAATCATCATTTATAATTTTTAAAAATTTCTCTGAAAGAAATTAGATACCAATTTGGTATTTTTTCACTCATGAAGTAATACAATATAGAACAGGCTGAGTATTTTTGTCATATATGTTTCGATGATACTTATCGTTTCTAGATATGTCTATGCAGCTTTCAAAACTTTGTGATGGAAATCTGCATGATTGCTGGTGCATCTTTCTGTTATGCACATCCTCCAGCACCTTGGAATCACAGTATGTTCCATAGCTTGTGATTTTCTTGGTTTTAAATCCATAGTAAACAGGCAGAAATTTAACTACTGAGTAGGTCATCTGCAGGGTAGTTTGAATGTATGATCTGTGGGAGACGGTAATGATATATGGCTAATGTTTGAAGAGTTCACAAACATCCCACTCTTTTACCGGGCTGTGCTTCAATAATGTATGGCCATATCCCTTCATCTTTGAAAAGCTATAACATTTACAAGCACATTGTACCTCCTGGTTGGATGTAAGTAATCTTCATATTTGAAATCTTAGTTTTTTCTGGAAATGTAGTATTCATTTTCCATGATAAAATTTCAGGTTTTAACAGATTGACTTGTGATCCATTAAAAGTTAAAATTCAGCCCCCATGGTGTGGCAGACTGGGCAGGATGCTGTCTGTCATAGCTGCTGCAGAGTGAAATTATAGAGAGATGTGGTCTTATCCAATTAAAACTGACTGAAATGTGAATGGTCTTTTGGCTGACACTTTGGGAAAGACCACCAGTGGTGTCCTAAGGGGAAAGAACTTTAGCTTCCAGCAATACCTGAGTCTGTCCAAGCCCACTACATTATTAGCTGACTTCTATGGAGATTTGTAAGAACTTTTGAAGTTTTCTGGATTGCATACAGACAGAATAGAGAAATGGATTATTTTTACTTCCATGAATAGAAGTATCATAGTTCAGTGCTAAATAAAGGAAGCTAAGGGTCAACCTGTCAGTCAAAACTCATCTACATCACAAAAATGCAGGAATTTTTTTCCTGCATTGGTCCTTCTTAACCAGTGCGAACCCAATGTAGAACTGGCGTAAACTGAGAATTTAGGACTTCAAAGACTTTCAATGCATTCTCAGGAGGCAAATGAAGGAACAGTGAATTTTGACTCCCCCTGCATCTCTCCCAAATACTAGACTTTGCACTGGATGCTACTCCATTTTGTGACTATTTCTCGACTCCACACTTTTTACTGTCTAAGTCAATAAATTGCCTAGAAAGTGTTTTGAGATATCAGTAGATGCTGAGAGAACAATAAGAGCGAAAGCTGGGAGCACATGCAATACAACCTGGTTGGCATTCAGTTCCAGATCAAGATTCTAAAACTTGGGCATCTGTGCGTAAATGTCTACATGTGATCCAGCTCAAATGACACCTGAAGTACAATTCTGTTGCCCACACACAGGGATGAATTAAGGTAGCTCAGACGTCCACGTGGGACTGAGAGGTGACACAGGACATATAGACACATTGCCTTTCTGGAGAAGCAGCTCTGCCAGGGCATCTGAAATGAGGCCCCTATGCGATCCCTGAACAGGGAGGCGATCTCAGCAGCTCTTCCCACTCCACTGCTCATGTGGGCTAGATCATCACTGGCAACAGTGCCAGCTTTCACAGTTAGCCTGTCTACAGGCAGCTACCCACAATTCGAATAAGTGCTGATTTTTTAATATATTTTTATTATGTCTCTATTATTTAAGAAGAAGTGTTATTTATGGACTAACATTAAAGTGTTCCTGTTCATTATGGTAATAGGAGGAAAAAGGAAAGCAGGAAGGAAGGAGAAAATTGCATTTGCCCTATCTTCTGAAGGCACCTACTTGGAATGGTTAAATTAGGACACTCGTCAGCTTTATAAACAATGGAGACCTATATAGACCTTATCTCAATTATTTAAATTCTGTATAAATCCCTAGCCAAGGGGAGACGGTCTCCTTGGACTGATTCATGTGGCCTTGGTAAGATGCTGAGCTGGTAACATCTAGGACTAGTTGATAGAAAACATCAAGCATGCTCATTTATAGCTTAGTCACCTGAATATTACACTTTCCTAAGGTTATTGTAAGTTCTGTTAATATGTGTTCAGACTAAAAGAGATTGAACCAACAGTTCTTTTCAAGACACCTATCATTATATTCTGTTAATCTAATTTGGCATAACTTCACTCTTAAATGGTTGAAACTGACTTCTAGATGTATCTCTCTTCATCATCTCTATGGGACCATCACCTCTGAGAAATTAATCTGAGGAAAGACATATTTTCCTTTTGTTATTTATCACTCACATGAAGTCCTTCTGCTCACATATCTTTAAACTTTCACATTGTTTATGCATATCTATAGTGTTTGTCTAATGTATCCATGTGTATTTTGAAACAATATACATTTGCTCTCTACCTCACAATTCCTTTGTGAGGAGAAAATTATTTTCCCAACTGAAAAACATAAATTATATGTCTAGTTATTGTCTGTTTCGGGGCCCATAGCTAGAGTTCAGATGGTAGGGCAATTGTGGATGGGTTTACCAATTTACATGTTAATGAAGCTTGATTAACATAGGCTCAGTCAACATCTTAATTAGCCAGAAGCACATCATGAGGTATTGGTGCCTGTCTTCTGACCCCTGAGATTTTTTGCCAAGCAAGTACAGGTTCCTCAGTATGTTCTCCATAGCATTGTTAGAGCTAAGACCTTAATAACTGCTCTAATGAGGGAAGTTACTTAAAAACTGTTTGGCCATTGTAGAACACCTGAGGTAGCAAAGCATCTTCATTAGAGGGTAGATCCCAGCCAATTTGTAACCTGGATCAGGTATGATATTAAATAACACATTTGTGCCAAAATCGGATTGAGTGCAGAATATGTTTTTTAAGAACTGAGGATGTTTTTATCTGATTGATTAGTTCCACGTGTATACAGCCCCAGGAATCTCTCCACAGGAGCCCACATGGTATTGGGATAAGCACAATTTAAGTATGCCTTTGTAGTTGAGTAACCTGCTGGGCACGACTTCATCTCTGGTAACAATGTCTCTCCTGATATTTTGTTTAAAGGGTTGCTAGTCTGCAGCTAATTTATTTTACAAGTAAAAATCAACTTTCTCCATACAGATATGTTTTAAAATTCCTGGAATACTATCAAATATTGTTTTTATAAGCTAGCCTGTCTGAGGACTAACTCCCAGTGGGACAAGGAAATGTTTAGAATTTTTCCCCATTTGATTCCTTGCTGTACATCTTTTATTGCAGCAAAATATACACAATAATATGTAGATGGAAATGTTAGGTGTATATTTATTTTTATTTTCAAAAGGAAGATCTTTTGAAAATCTTGATATTAGTGGGAGAAAGTCCTTTTATTGAATGAAACCAGAAAATTACTCCGTTATTATATGTTTCCGCTATCACAAGTATGCAGAATAAAAGTGCAAATAATATGTACATTGTGTAATTTCTGTCCTTGCTTTCATGATAGCTGGTGTAAGAGCTGCTGGTGGTGACAGGGAGAAAAAATCTGTTGTGTTGTGTGGAACTGGCATCTGAGCAAAACAGGGAACAATTTATGACCTTATATTTTCTATTGTCTTCAGGCACAACATTTTGATTTTCTGCTTGGTTTCTGAGAAGAAGAGATAAGAACTATCTTTGAAACCAGTACCAGTCACTGCATGAGTGTCAGATTCCATCCTGGCCTTCCACCCAAAGGGACTGATATCAGAGGCTCCCATATAGAAAGTCTTCCCTCATTGCAGAAATCAGGAAAGTTTCCCTGAGATCAAAACCACTTACAAATTACAGATATCTCTTGCCAAAATGGAGAGAATTTATTAGTGGAAAAGATCCAGGAAGCTTCCTTGGTCTCTTTGCCTGCCAATGTCTTATTTCTCATATCCTCTCAAAGGCTGCATTATGTGCAATCCACTCCTGTAGTTTTTAGTGACAGTCTGGACTCTTATTTAGAGGTTTATTTTCTTGGTATTAAATGTTCACTTCATGCTCATGCTTGTAGTACAAATCATCCCGCTCCCTTCAACTCAGGTCACTAAACAAAAGGAGTACTCTGTACATAACTGTATAAAAACATTTTTATTACATATCTAAATATACTGTAAGTTTCAGAGGAATGGTGAGAATTTTGTGAAAAGCAAACATATAAGGCTATCGAAACCCTAATGTTTACCATCATAAAATAAAAATTTCATGCCTTGAAATGTGGAGTGATAGAAATTGCCTTGACATATAGTACTTGATATATCTTAGGCCAAAAAAGAGCAATTTTAATCTTTGTGGAGCCAGGCATTTTAAAAATTCCGCAGCTAAGCGCAGTTACCATATTGCATTAATGTGGATGCTACCAACATTTCTTGACCTAAGTACAAAGAAATTGATGGGTACAATTTTTTTTAAGCCTAAAGACATACTGATAGAGCTCCCACTGAGGTTACTGCAGTCTGCAGATGTCATGTGGTAACTGAAAATGGATGTTTGGATGAGTAACACAACTAAAATGTCTCTAATGGCTAAAAATACAAGAGAAAGCATCTTATGAGACCTTTAAACACTGATTCTCGAGATGATTTTTGTATCTGGAGTTTGGATATTTTTTTAACTATGGGCAATAGCGCTGGAAACTGTTCCTTTAAATACAGAATGAAACTTTTCTGACAGATGGTTATAGCTTCAACCTTACCTCCTCTTGAACACCAGAGGAGGAAACTCTGCTTGGTCTCTGCTTCATCTTTTGTTAGATCCATATTACTAATATGTTTTATATTATTCCCTGTTACTTTTCCTTCTGATATCCATTCTGGATAACTAATTAAAAATGGAGATTTATCTTTGCTAACCTCCATCAATCAAAATGACAGATTGTTTCATTGTTAATTCTAAAGGATAAATCTTTTCATACGTGCCTTCTGAAGGTTTGTGTCTTTCTGCATTATAGCAGACGCTCACGTACTTAGATTTAACCCCTAACTTCAATATTTAAAATGTGAGATAAATCTCTCCTTTAATGATTAAGTTTAGTGCCATTATAATGTTAAAGTCTGCAGAACTATCTTGACATTTAAAGAACATAAAATACCATCCCTACACATATAGACTGCAAAAGTTTTTAAAGAGGAGACACATCTAAAATACTTAATCATTCTTTAAAATTAACAGTTAACAGTAAAAAGTGCATATTAATGTGTAACCTGTTTTTCTCTGGAAAGTTGTGGCACCTATTTTCAACAGTCTATTTTCTAAGGGTTTCTTGACTTCTTAGTTTAAATACTGAATTCAAGTGAATGCAATCAAGAAGCAAAGCAAAATATTAAAATATGGTGAAGCGGTGTGAGCAGCATTTTCTTAAGATACTTGGTTTGCAATTCCTAGGAGTAAACAACTCTTTTCTACAGTAGTATGGTTTTCCATGTAAGTGCTTACAATGAATTTCAAAGAGGAAAAGAGATAAAAATATTATGTCTCATACACAGAATTCATCATGTTGGTATATCCCCATAATCAGTCATCCTCCTGGAAGTATTCAAGTAGTTACACTATAATTAACTTGCATTTGCACAGTATTTTTCAGCATAAGGAAATCTGTACAAAGTGCTCCCATTTTACAGAAAGGAAAACAAAGACAGAGGTTCAGTGTTTTGATCTAATTCTGGAATTTCTGAGCCAAGTAGGTCTCCAGTGTTCATGATCAGAGGTCAGGACATCTTTCACATATGCTCCTCTCTCCTCCACGAGAAGAGTTTTTCCCAGAACCAGTCCCAGAGAGACATTGGGGAAGCAAGGGGGGGACTTATTAACAAGACACGCTTGTTTGAGTACAATTGGAGTCATTAACAATGCAGCCACTGAGCTGAATATACGCAGAAAGTAAATATTTGTTACTGCTGGTCTAGATGGAAAAAGTGGAAAATAGGAAAAAAATAATTTTATTTTGTTAGATGTCTGTCTCTTTCTGTTATGCCATTTCTACATTGTCATCTTTGTATAGAGCTGTAGGCTTGGAAAGCTAGACCAAATTGAAAAAATTAAAAGTAAAAAACCCCAAAAACCCACCAAACGAAATTTTGGGAAAAAGCAGGCCAAATAACCCCAACCAGCTGTAGCTGATACGGTTCAGTGTGAAAAATGTGGTGTTAATTTTCTCTATTTTTTTCTGTAGGAGATCATTAGAGGGCTGTATGGTCTTTCCAGACCAGTACAAAAGACATTTGATATCTTGATGTGTCTCTATGAATTTGAAAGATGTGACCTCCATAGGGGATACTACTGTTGGTTTTACATCATTAATGTTTTCCTTCATTTATTTCTGCAGAATACCGACTCCATCTTTTAAAGTGGGAGTTGCCTGGGGTGCAAAATTGAATCTTGAATCTTTGCACCTGACACCACAAGAGCCTATAAATTAGTCATGGACTAGGAAGATACAATCCTAAATGTTTCTATTTCTCATAGAAAAAACAACCCTTGGGGTCACTAACAAAGAATGAAAAACCTGGACTTGTTAACAAGAAAGCAATTAATTATTTACACACATGTGAGTATTGGCTATTAGCATCTGTAGAATCAGGAATCCTTATTCTGCTAGATTTATTTTTGTCCTTGAGAGTGTAGCTGTTAAGAAAAGGTATTTGTCGACCCTTTTTAATACCAGGAAAAGCAAACAAGAGAAAATATGATTCTAAAGCAGGGCTATATGTGTCATTTTCTTTCAGTCTTTCAGAAGAAACAAAGATTAAGCTATCTTCTTGCAAAGCTACAATTGTGTGGATCACTAGTAGTGACTGTACTATCACCCATATGGTGGTTTATTATTCTAGCACATTCATGGCCAGGATGAAGCAAATAAATTATTAAGTGCTGTGGGTGATTTCATTTATGTATGTATGTATGTCATTGTTAGAGCAAACAGTAGAGAAAAACCTTGCATCCTAATATGACCCCCATGGGGAATCTTGATGCCAATCAGCCAGGTGGAGCCTCTATGTGCTTTTTTTCCCATTCACTGCCATCCACCTATCCATCATAATGCCCTGAGCAGTTTTCATCCATGAAAACTCCTTGCTATAGCAATATATAAGCTTTGTAAATAAAGTCTGGCACCCCTGAGGGGAACAATATAGACTTCTAGGAATACTCATATATTTAATCTGTTTTAAGGCCTGAAAAGAATATTCCTGTAATAAAATATTTTAAGACCTTTCTGTCCAGGGAAATTTTTTTCCATGGCAGGTGACCCACAGGACTGGGGCGGATATGAACATTTAGGGGTTTCAAATGCATGCAGTATGATGCAGACATTTTTTAAAGATTACTCCAAAGTGAAAGGACCCCACCCCCATCCTCATCACCCGCAGTATCTGAGCAGTTTAAAAGCATAAACGTCCATTTCTGCAGATATAGGCAGAAAACTCACAATGGCTACAGCAAAAGCTGCATGTGTGCATCTAAGTGCAGTATTGTGGTTTTGGAAGTTAACTAGGATATGAGAGAATAGAATTGTGTTTTGTACAGCTCCTTTCTTACTTGTTATGGCTCTCAGCACCTTACAATGACATAAATGAGATACTGCTAGCACAGGGAGGATGAAGGAAGGCTGAGAAGATATTAGGTGCTTAGAAGGAGATCAGAAAGCATTTCAAAAAGCAGAGCTTGATTTATTAAAAAACGCAATAATGGCCAGAAACATTGATGTTATTTTTTTTCTGCTTCCTCTTCCTCCCTGTCTCTTACATCCATAAAAGATGACACCAAAATTTTGAGATATTTTTCACCCACTATCTTAAAATTATTGACATCTTATTTTCCCTTAGGCCTTGTATTCTGAGCATTCAGCAAGACCTGGTCTTCTCAGCTTCAGTTGTACACTGTGAAACGCTTCAGTCTAGTTGTTCTGGCCTCATACACAGACCTATGTAGTAGGATACATGCAATCATTTGGAGAGAAAACCCTCCTAAGCAGCTAAGCAATGTGTGCAGTTTTTTAGTACCTTCTTTAGGGCAACTTGTGCTGCCTGAGCAGAGATATCTAAGTTGGCTCTGTCTCTGTGCACTCAGGACTCAGGGGTGTGTGCATGACCTGAGCTGACAAATCTTGTGGGGAGTTTGAACTCAGAGCCAGTTTTGTCACATTTAGCTTGAGCGTAGCACTGTCTTGTGAGTGCTTCCAATATATTGGACTCCTTCTGTGTAGCTTCCTGCCATGACCTGGGTAAACCTTCACTGAGCTGCCCTAATTCAAGTCCCCAGTAACTTGAACAGCAAGGTATGTGGATCAAGCTCCATGGAGCAAGGAAGGCCTGCCATGAGAACTCAATCACAGGAGAAATGCAGAGCAAGCAGATTCCTCTGTAAAGCTCATGGTGAGATTTGGGGTAGCTGAAAGGAGGCAAGAGTGGATAAGCCTCTTGAGCCCAAATAAAGTCAAGTTTTTAAGGCAAAAGGGTCAGTCATTGCCTGGAGACAATAAATTCAGCCTGAAATTCCTGACTCCACCAACTGAACAATTTTTAGAATTTGTGGGTTCTCATGATCTGTTTTTGATGCAACATGATAGTAGCATGTGCCTGTAATTTCCCCTCTAAATCACTTTGTGAGTAAGCTTTCTTGCAGTGACTGCATAGTTCCCACTGTTTACAAGTCTCTCTTCATATTACTGACATCAAGGTTGGATTTATCTGATTATATTTGCTTAATTATTCAATTTGTTAAAACATTTAATAGAATGCTTCTGGAATTATCTACTCAGTATTTTCGCTATAAAAATAAGCAGCAACGTGTTTCTGTCTGCTACTGCATTTGAAGTGGTAGGATTTGATTTGGGGTAGTGCCAGGAAATTGCTACTTTTGTAGTCTGGGTGGAACAGCTTGGATGCAATCAAAGGTTTTCTTGCTGTTTATTCTCTGCCTTACAGTACACAGGATTATGGGAGGTATTCTTAAATTATTATCATAATAATAAGATTACATACCTACAAGCATCCATACAGACATGCATGCACAACATTTACAACTCTTATACCTGATTTTTTAACAGTTCTACTTTAATTGCTTAGTTGAACTCCTTTCTTTCTTTCTCTCTTTCTCTCTTTCTTTCTTTCTTTCTTTCTTTCTTTTTTTCTTTCTTTCTTTCTTTCTTTCTTTCTTTCTTTCTTTCTTTCCATATGGCTCTGTTAATACATCCTTCCTGCTTGTTACCCTTTTTTAGGTGGGGGTGAAGGCTATCAATACTGTTGCCACAGGACCCAGGTTTTTTAACCATGTAGTGACTGGGGTCCATTTTGCCTCATTAACTCACCCAAGACTCCCTATTAATCTGTAATTTTGCACTTTGGTATTGCAGTGAGATCTGACATAAAAATAGAATGAAGAGGTATGATAAGAAGCCCAGAGGTTTCTAAAATATAGAGTTTTAGCTAGAGTTAAGGGAACAATTGCCTTACTTTTCAGACCATGCCAGTAGTCACAGGCAAAAGCCATCTCATGAAGGACAGAGTGGGGTCAGGGTGCTACTCTAAGGGGAAGCACTGGGAGAAAAAGAAAAGCTGAAAGGAGGTCAAGGCAAGACCTCTGGGAAAAGGGGCTTCTTGTCTGCTCCAGCTGCTGAGTGAAGTGGCATGAAGGGCTGAGGTGAGGGAGCCAGCTGGGAAGGAGCAGCTTTCCCTGGGCTTCTCTGCTGCCCTGTAGCTGCCCTTCTCTGCTTCTGTGGGGCACCCACTGGCTCCCGTCACCTCCTGGCAAACCAGGAAGCAAGGGCAAAGTTGCTCTTCTGCCCCCACCATCTGGCTGCCTCCCTTATGTGCCCAGAGTTGGCTGTCATGGTTGGTGTGCTCTGTGTAATACTGGCATAAAAAGGAAAAATGTAACCCCCAGAACCATATGCACATGTAGTTACACAGAAGTGTTTGTCAGTGATGGGCTACAGGGTAAGTCAGCAGGGCAGGTAATGAATGTCTTAAAATGCTGATAACATTGACTGTGCAATTAACTGCTTTTTTCCAAAAGGTAATGCATTCAGGATCAGTGTGATTAGAGTCTTTTTGATATCTGCCCTTCCAAAGAGCAAACAGGTGTGGGAAATGGGATAGTTTGTGGGTTGTCTTCAGAAACAAGTATTTCTATAGTCCCTTCCACTTAGGGATTGCAAAGCCTGAGCTAAAGCTGGTGAATGCCACGGAGTCAGCATGCTGTTTAAATCAACAGGTATTTAACCTGAAAGTTAGCATGCTTTGCACAACCTCCTCTGCATCTGCTCTGCAGAGGAAAGGAGCTTGCAGCAGCCCTTCTGTCTATCACAAGACATATTTTCCCTTCCAGGAACTCTCTGGCTAGGCTGGCATGAGCACAAAATGAGGTCTTTTCTTACCTGTAGAGGAGAGCTAGCTTTCAAAAAGCATTAACCTCCTGCCAGACTGCACCTCTTTCACAATCATAATATTTTACATTAAAAATCATAACATGTTAAAGACAATTCTACATTCTTTTTTTCTAGCCTCTGGCTTTCAAATCGTAGGGGTTATATTCAGGTCAGACTGTCAGCTCTCTCTCTGTAACAGTCTAAAGGCTAAATCCCTTTTAAAAAAGAAAATAAATCTTCAGTTCTCACATAATGATTTGGTATCTGGAGCTGAGGCTTCACAGAAAAGATCAAATAGCCTAAGCCTTGTGACAGAACTGTAAGGAATGGCAATGCCTCATTATCCCACAGAGTAGTATCTCAGTTGTAGTAGTCTTTGAATGTCCTCTGAGACAGATGACCAAGAATATATACATTCCCAGTGACAGGAGATGATAGTGCTCCAATGCTGTGTGTGTTGGGGATTGTCATTTGTGCTCCAGATTCCTGTATTGTTTTAGCTGCTCACTCAAGCATTGCATGGAGTTAATTTGATGGTTGTGGCAGTAAAATGGTAACAAGATGTGAGATACTGTGCAAAAGTTAATGATTCATGGGCACAGATGGGGCCAAAATTGGTTATGAGTGGCTGCTTGGCATTAAACTCCTAGAAAATTCAAGAAGAACAGAGATGGAGGGACAATACAGTGAACAGCTTGTTCTTCCTCAGTGATATTCCTTGGAAAGAGAACAGGACCCAGAGCAGGACCCTTGTCCCATTTGGACCCAGCCATGAGCTCATATCAGCCAGCACACTCTTCTCCAACAGCTGCAGCTGTGTTGGAGCAACTCTGTGCCTGTGCTAATGGGATGAAAGCATTTCCATGTGCTTTTTGCATTCACAAAGCACATGCCCCTCCCCTTCCATATTGAAATGGATTCCAATATTAAAGACTGCTATGTTTAATTGTTGCTAAGTCTGGGAGGAAATAAAATCTTACATTTTAACGTGTTTCAAGACAGGTAGGTATAAGTCAAAAATGTTCAATGAGTTATGGGGAATTCAGAAGCCATCAGAAAGCAGTAATATGCTCCAAAGGGAGTGATCACAAAACTGACATGGTCTTCTCAACCATGTGTGTAGGGTTCTGCAGTTCCTGGCCTGATGAGTATTGTTCCTCAACAAGGTTCTCTCACAGTCAGGGCCTGCGCAGCACAAACTCGCCTCAAGGCAAAGCGTGGTAGCACTCTGGAGGTGTTATAAACCAATCCATGAACAGGTAGATTTCTACTGGGAGAATTTTGTCCTAAAAATTGTTAAATCCCCATGATTTCAAATTAATTCAAGTGGAAGATCTTGGCTTCAGCCCTTTTACCTACTATATGCAAAATAATTTTTTTTTGCTTGTGTGGGTATAGAATGAAGCACACGTGGGCAAGTTTTCCCTATTATATATAGCCCTGCTATCCCTCTGCTTTGCTTCTCCCACAAATTACTGATTTTGGGGAAATCTGCATTATGCATGAACCAGCCTGTGGACATCTACTGTTTGATTCAAATGGAGCTTTGTGTGTATATGTGCATACACATTTTAACAAAGGTGTATCTACTCTTACCCTGTCCCCCTCCTTTTTCCAGCACAAAATGTTGTGCAGTAATGTTGTAGCAAAACAGCACCAAAACAAAAGAAAACCATCTGGGCTATATTGAGGGTCAGTGCAAAGAAAACAGTTCTGAAGTACAGCTGTTCTTATGGGGGGGCTGAAGCAAGAGAGTATTTCCTTCAAACTGAAGTGCACAGAAAACCTTGTTTTACAATTTAGCATCACTCTCTCTTATCCCATTAAAATATCCATGATGATATCTGGCAGCCACAGCAGCAGCAGGCAAGCTCCACTATCCTGGGTTTTAGGGGTTTTTTTAAGTATTTATATATTTGTTGAGAAACAAACAATCGAAATTGAAACCATGGCTTACTTTCAGTTTTGCACTTGCCCTACATGCTTTTTGACATTGCCTTTTGTTATTAGGAAATCACTTCCGTTTTCTTCTGATGCATAATCACATTACTCTTTCTTCTTGCATAAAATTTTCGTGTGAAAATTTAAAGACTCTTGTTTCTGCTAGAAAGCCCTTCTGTCTTTTTGTTTCTAAAGACTTTTTTTTTTAAAGTCTTTATACTATACAGGAAAAAAAATTACTAAGAGATTGGAGAGATATTTCTTGGAAGGGGATATAAAAAGCATACGTTATGTTTTGTGGAGGATGGTACACCTAGTAATGTGGTTGGAAGAGCTTAATCACTGTTTTTTCACATGGAGATGAAACTGTTTGCTAATGCTTGTTGACAATATGTGTTGATGATGCTAGGCTTCTAGACTGAGCTCTAGCAAATGATGATAAATTCCAGACTCTAATCAAACATCTTTCAGAAACATTAACATTTGCTAAATAAACATATTTTTCTCTTCTCTGTTGCATGTAATGGATGTTTTTAACATTGTTTGCCAGTCTTTTTATAAAGTATAACAGATGGCCACTGCTTCTAATGAAATAATTATATTAGTTAACCCTTTCCTTGGGAAAGAAAAGGCTTGGGCCTGATTTTCCACTGTTTTTTCTTTTGATTTCTATGAAGTGTCTTGCAACTGCCATTCATATTTTCTGTAAATGACCCTGATAACAAAGACAAGAAAGTTTTTGGTTGAAAAATCTATTGCCAGTTTTAAATGAAAGAATGGCTACTTGTCTCGGGTTTGATTTTCACATTGGTCACTCTCTTTCTGTTCATAAAATGTGACAGGGAAAGTTCAATCCAAAAGTCTGTGAGGGAGCACAGAACTGTTCAGAGCCAGCTCTCAGAGTGATGTGGTAGATCTAAGCTGCTCTCAGAGATAGATCTTGGGAGTGCTCAGGAACACCCTCTTCTCGATCTACCTGATGATACAATTGCTTGAAGAATTTTATGTCAATACCGTCTATGTGTCTTACTAGTGTGTTCCTGGTGACAGGCTAAGGCAGCTGGCTGAGTATTATTGAGGTATTAAACTGGCAGATACACTTATGTATGCAAAGAGCCGTACGTGGTGTGAAGAGGTCTCTAAAATAGGTTAAGTTCAGGCTCCCAGGTCCAGTGTTTGTGAACAACTGGCTGGCAAGGTTAGTCTGCTCTCTGAAGTCAATATTTGTCCTGCTGAGAACCTGAACACTGTCAAAATAGATGCACTGGGAGTGTTCAGAAGCATCCTGGCAAGATGGATCTTTGTGCAGCATGCTGCTGTGTGTGCATGTGAATGGCAGAGTGAGAACAGACTCCTCAGATTCAGAACACACTTGATTCCTAAACATTTCAAGAAAGTATTTGGCCTTTGACATTGATGACATACCAGAGATTGCTAATAATAGCATGCCTGAACTTTTGTTAGAAAAATAAGCACATCCCTCAGCAATTCCCACACTCCTAGGTTGAATCACCACAATATCATATTAATGCCAGGGCTGATGAGATACAGAGAAATATTAAAACACCAGTTAAATAAAGTTTGTTCTCCTTTGAGAGGTCTTTTTCACGAGACTGAAAAGAAGAACAATATGATATCAGTTAATCATTTGTCAGCACCACTGCTCTTGGACACATATAGGGATGGCAAGAAGCTCTTGCCCCACTCTCTTGCCCAAAGGTGCTGTTCTGCTGAATTATTGTGACAAATGCAGTTTCATTCACTACCTCTAAAATAAAGGAAGTGTGAATAAGAGGAAGAATTAACTGAATTAAAATAGAGAAATTCCTAAAAGGAAATACTGTGAATGGATGAGCTTGGAGAGGAAGCTTCATCTGAAGGTTAGGTTGTATTGTTTATTGAATTGGGGTGGGGGGGGGGGGGGGTTGCTAAGATCAGTAAATCTATCTCCAAGAGGAGGTCGAACTTGGATATATACTTTTAGATTTGCGTGCTTTCTGAGCACAGCGGTAAGGACTCAACCTGTTCACAGGCACAAATAATATGAAACTGATTATTCACAAAGGTGGAAATAGGGAGATATATGCCAAAATTTAATAATATTTACTATTTCAATATCTAGGAAGAAATGAGCAACTGAAATCTGTGAGTGCAGATAGGGAGGAGACCTGGTTTTAGCACGAGTCTTGGAGCATGTAATAATTAATGGAATAATATTATTTCCACAGAGATATAATATATCGTTATACATGTTGGCTGCCCTGGTACTGAACATGTTTCTCACCTGTCTGGACATGACATTCAAAACTTGGTTGCTTGTCTGATGCAAAAATTCAGTGTTTGTGTTTGCTGCTTACCTCTTTTGAAGGGGAAATAAAGAGCATTTGTTCAATTAGGAAAGACAGAAGGAATATGAAAAAGAGCAAGATGGATTGATATGCATATCTTCCAAGCGAATATTTGGAATTATCTCAAGGTTTATTTGCTGGTGTTTTTATCCCCCCTCATGCTGACTGTCAGGATATTCTGTTGCTATAGGCTAGAGTGGAACACACTCTGCATTAATGGTCAGAGTTCAGTGATTTCGTTTTATTTGCACAAGCAGAAAACTGGTCCTTAACAAAAACTCTGGTGTCCCAAGGGGGTAGGCATATGCTGGGAAGAAAATGTATCACAAATTTCAAGTATGCAAACTTGTGGCCTTTTAAGACTGCAATTACAGAGGAATTACAAGACAGAGACTTCACAGTGATAGTAGTGCTGGGGCATAAAGTGTTACATAGCAACTCCCGGAATGCACCAATAGTGTGCTTCCTTCACAGCTATTAAAGCTAGGTGAAAAGTAATTGCTGGTTTGAACCTGTGCTGTCTTCTCTTTGTGTGGAGAAATCAGCTTTAAGCATCAGAAAAGTTTAGAACTGGAGTTAATGTCATCTTTGGAAGAAGTGGATCTTACAATGTTGTAGATGCAAGAATCAGTAGAACTGCCTGCTCTATAGGATTTTTAAAAATGTATTTTATCGTTGCTAAGTTTGGATCTGAAGTTCAGCTGAAAAGTAACAAAAACCTGCCCAGATATTCCCTGCAAATAGAAAGTTGGTGCAGTTTCTACAAGAACCCGGTGTCACGGCTGCGTCNCCCGCCCGGCCACGGGCCGGCTCTGCCCCGCCCGGCCCCGCTTCTCAGTTTGTGTGTACGCGCGAGTTTGGTGTTCATGAGCTCGTTATTCCACTTGAACCCAGCTGCGTGGGGTCTCAAACGCTGGGACCAGGAAGTGGTGGAGTCCCCACCCCTGGAGGTGTTTTAAAGTGCACGCAGATGCCTACCATGCATAGGGACATGGTTAAGTGGTGGACTTGGCAGTGCTGTGTTAAGTTAGATTCTATCTTAAAGGTATTTTCCAACTTAAATGATTTACAATGCTTGTCGTTCTCCTCTTACCACCTCCCGGCCTCACAATTTATGACACCATCTACTTTTTCATGCTTATTCCTGCAATCATCACTTATCCTGTAAGTGCCACAAGTACCCAAATAGTGACACCAGTGACAGAACTGTGATGATAGATGATGTCTATCCTGCTAAACAAAGGGTAAGCTTTAGGTTTGGGAACAGATTTCCTTAAAATTGCGAAGCCTTCTGGCAGATGGCTTCACCATCACCTTCAAACTGTCCAAGTCAGGTTTGGTGTGTGCTGAGGAGCAAGGAGGCAACGAGAGCCTTTCTTGCACTTCAGAAAGGAGCCCAAATACAGAGTATGGGTGTTATGATGTTACAGAGTAGGGATGGTTTATTTTGCAGGTAACAAAAGTGGTGATTGTAGAACAAGCATGACAATTTTACCTCAACTAACTACAGTACAAAAATGCCTCTTGCTGAATGCTTATTATTGTATTTTCAGATTGGCTTCATATGTACCACATGTGCTTATTGTTGTTGCACTGTGATTTCAAGCTTTTATGAAGTGATAAGCCACATATTAATAGCTTTAACAGAAGGTTCTCTAGTTGTTAACATGGTAACACCTTGCAAGAACAACATGTTATGTCCATTTTTCCTTCTAGAAATATGCAACATTCTGCACTTCAAAATATATGAGGAAAGTGCCTATTTAGTACTTAGATCTGCTCAATATATTATCTTCCATGAATTCCTACCCTGTTGCTCAGTCCTGCTATAAAAATTTGCTGCCTTAGACTGCAAAATATTAATTCATTTCCCAGGAATCTCTTTGGGTACAAGCTGTGAAAGCAGATCTGGAAGCTGCAAGCACATTTGCTCTTGCTGAATCTAACTCCAAACTGAGCAATTGATTACTAACACTATTTTAGTAACAGGTGTTCAAATATATCCAACTAAGTTGTTAGGCAAGCTTGGATGACTCTTTTTGTTTTCCCTGACCACAGTCGGGTTATCAGTTGCATATAGATGTAATCGTAGTCATATTTGCCTCAGTAAAAAACTGTGCCATTTATAAAATAAATGAATTTCATAATAGCAGGGTTCCATACTATTACTGTATCAGATGTCAATGAAAATTTTCAAAATAAGGTACCAGGTACACAGTGATCACAGTGACCCAAAGAAGTCAAAACAGTGGTGTTTTGATGATAATAAAAATTAGGAAACCTTATATTTATTTACATTCTATATATCCTAATAAACAAAGTCAAATTAAAATAAGTTAATGTGTTAAAACTTCCCTTTAATTACGTCATAAAGAGTACAAACAAGTACAAAAATTTGAAATTTGATGCCTTTACAGTAACTCCATTCAACCGACCCTCCCAAGTAGGCAGTGCATGAAAGCATTTGCCCATGAGTAATATCTTAGTAAATGGTCATGATTTGATGTGACACATTCTTCCCCCAATTTGCATTCCTGATAATAGACTTCCTAAATATCACCTTCAGATTCATTGGCAAAAAAGCAGCCCATCTGAAAGAATCTCTGGATGAAATGCTGGTGACGGGGCAATCTCGGGTCTGTGTCTAAATATGAGACAAAGGGTTCAGACCATTAAAAGCTATATGGTCTATTGCCATGCTAAGGTTTAGTTCTTTGTTTAGTGCAGACTTTTAAACGTGTTTCCATGACTCATTAAATCCTCTGAAATAAAAGTTCTCACAATTCTAGTACAGTGGAGCAGTTATTTTTGGACTTAATTATAAACAGGCTAGATAATGAGCCGCCCAACTTGTCCCCTTTTCTGAAGAAGGCAAATGGTTAGTGACCTCTCCTTTCTCCAAACAGTATCAAAATCCATTATATTTGATAGATAAAGGAGTGGAAAGTCTATGAAAAAATGAAAGGGATGAATAAACAAATGCCTGTTGGGCAACTAATATTTTAAATAAGAAGTAAGAATATATATTTTGTGAACCTATTAAGTATTCATCTTAAGAGAATGTAGTAACCATAGCAACCCCTTATCACCTGCTTGAGATGCTGCAACATCTCCATGAAATGTGCATCAAATGCCTTGCTAATATTTGTAAAATGCTGATTATATTAGCTCTTGGAAAGGGCCACACTGAAAGATAAATGCATAAAAATGCTTGAGATTCAACATCACTTGCCTACGGTCTGATTTCTCCTTGCCCTTCTACTTTATTTTATATATCAGCTTGATTTATCAAAAGCAAAAGATTAATGGGTTCAAGAAGTCACTGGAGGGAGCAGGCAGGTAGACACACACCACTGCTCACCTGCAGCATGCCCATAATAACCACCCTCAGTTAAGTGTGCTGAAGGCTTTAGTGGTTTGTGGTGGCCAAAGAGAGCCTACATAAAGGGAAAAGTTTCCCCAAAGGATTGAAAATGAGAACTCACAGGAAGACATCCAAAATAAGGTAAGTACAGATCCCCTCCTTGCAGTGATTATCAATCAAAAAAGACTGTGAGTTGTGCCTTCACTTTATTTGCAGGATTTCAAATCACATAAAGCTGTAGCAATAATGATCTTTCTGGCTGTAGCGACAGCTTCTCTTGCTCAAGAATTTGCATTTCAGATGCTCTTCCTTCTTTTTCAGCTTTGAAGCTGCAAATGGTCAGAGCTTTACACTTCTAAGGTCTAATATGAGGATATGGCAGGTGAATTTTTCTGTGGAGTTATTTCTGTGCCCCACAGCCTTTAGGGCTAAGGGTGCTGGGATGGCCTGGAGAGTTCCCCTGCTGAAGTGTCATCACCTTTTCCCAAAGGACTCTGTGCTTAGTCGTTTTTTATGGTGTACTACGTTTTTCCACTTAATTAAATACTTAGAGAAGCAGGTAGTCCCAGTGAATTACGAGTTTCTGTGATAAAAGAAATATGTGAATTGTGTTTAAATCACAAGAATCTTTCATTTTTGAATCCCAATTCTTTTCTTTCTCACTTCGGTGTGAGGTGCAGTACACCGTGTATATGTGCTTCCACTCTCAGTAGACATGCAGAAGGAGGAAAGCAAAACCAGTTGTTGCCAAGTGATCTGGTAATTGAGCAACATGGCTGCATAACTCAGCCTAATTGCCCTGTATGTGCTGAGGGGTCTTTCTGCCTCATTTTGCTCAGCAGCACCCTGTAGTACCAAGTTATTAGTTGTTAACTTTGAGTGGTAGATGGGAAACTGAGAGCACCAAAAGCTTGGATTGCTGAAGTTGACAGGATATTGAGGACATCACTGTGCATTCCCATTGACATAAAAGGACCTTCTTTGTGCCCAAGAGATGTGGAAAAGCCTTTATGAAATGGATGTTAGGACCTTTGCATACCATTGCAGTTTCATAGTGAATTACAGCAAAATTACAGCTATGAGAGATGTCTGAACAAGAAGAAGAGACAGTATGAGCATATGTGACAGTGTGGCCCTAGGGATCAAAATCTACATGAAATAGTTCAGAAGGCATGCATTAACCTTCATCACTGGGCTGATGTGCAGTAGCAGCTACTTCTGTGCTTTTTTTTACCCTAACACTGGTGTAAAATAATGATGCTGGAAAATGTGTTGCAGGCAGGGGTTATAATGGTTGAGTGTCCCTGTACATAAACATATGTATTTATGAAATGAGACACTATGGATAATATCTGCCAATTTCAGCACTGAAATGATCAATGCAGACTAATAATAACCTGTGGAAGTAAGAGATGCAAAAGTTAATGCCTACTAGTGAGCATTTTATTTCTGTGCTGGGCTTCACTTTCCGCAAGTCTTACCTGAATCAGATTTTCTGGCTTACTTCAGATTTTTTGAGTATCTTCATGAAAATGTTTATCACCAACTATGAAAACATACTTTTCATGGACCAGTCTGCTTTTTTATTTTAGTTTTTTTTTATAAGGGCATCTAATAAAATGAGAATCAAAGGTTTGGATTATAGAAGTGGTTTGCTTGGAACCTGGAGAAGTACATTATCTTTGCAGTCATTGTCTTTTATTGCCAGTGCCATTTAACAAAAAGGGAAGACTGAATAGGTGACACATCTGGAAATGTGAGCTAAAGAAAGTAAAAATTCTTTTGGAGACTGGTAAACCTATACTATATATTCTTGTAATTAAAAGGAACAAGGTACAGTGACTCATAAAAGTGCCATGTGAAAATGGTTTAAAAGTTAAAAAAGACACAAATAGAAGCGTGAGACCCAACCAGACCAGTCCTCCCAGGGCAGTCCCAGTGACCCTATTTATAAACACACCATTTCAAAACCCTCCTTAGCTGGTTTTAAGCAATGCTCCTGGTAAGAAAAAACATTAATGTGGTAAGCAAAGACTTTCTGAAACTGTCTCCAGTTTAACTTCTGTGACTAATGCTTCGTGATATCTGCCCACATCCTTGAATTGCTTAGTTTAAAATCCTCTCATAAGAAGGTTCTTTTGATTTTCTTCTAAATTCTTTGCCTGTTTTTCTCATTTGAAATTAGAGGAATGTGAAGGTTTTGGTGTTAACCTTCCCACATAAATATATTACATGGTCAGTACCAAGGGCTTCTCTGAAGCAAAGGGAAGGTATAGTAATCTGATATTTCATGGGTAATCTGACCTTGATGGTAACCCCAGTGAACTTCAGAAGCTTATGAGTCGAATCATGAGTCACATATGTTAGCAAATTCTCAGTTGTATAAAGCGGTTTTCCTGGCCAGAGTCTGAGGATTTGGGGTTGGGTTAAGGTTTTTGTTGTCATTCCCCAGCCCACCCCCTAAAACCTCATCTCACCACAAACACTGCAATCCACTGGTATCCTCCGTAGGGAAATATTTTGTTCAGTTGTAGGGAAGAGCACCTTAAGACTCAGTTCTTTTTCACTGAGAAAGTCCAAGCACATACCTTAAATTTTTCTTGCAGAATTTGAACATATTTCTCTACACATTCCTGGGTGTCTACACGCACGCACACACACACACACACACACACACACACTTTTCTAGAAATAATTTCAGTAGTCTGTTTGTTTTGTTGTCTGATTAATACTAACTTTTGCATTCCAAATATTTAGATTTAGCCCAGAAACTTGTAGTTACATCTACAAAGATCAGTCTTTTTGTGTCTTTCATTCCTACTTATGACAGAGCCTGTGCTGCCCTGATTACAGTAATGTTCAAAGCTGTTTTAGCATTTATAGATTTATTCTCTCCTTTATTATCCTCAGCAGTATAAAGGCAGCTTGAATACACAGTCTGAGAATTCCGGTGGAGGAGATTAAACACCTTACCCTCAGGCACAAGCAATTTTCAATCTGCAGTTCATATTTCCAGTGTTTAAAATAC
>WEIT01001019.1:76412-91609 GCA_013389985.1 Dryoscopus gambensis | reverse complement strand
AAATATGCAGAGGGTGACTTTTCCATGGCCCTCCTAGTCAGAGCAACAGAGAGCTCTTTTTTACTTACTCTTCCACCCTACAATCATCTCTCCCTTCCTGTCCTGCTGCTTTCTCTGAGCTTCCCTGGTGCTCCCTTGCTCATCCTTACACCAGCTGGGAGGGGAGTGGGTTAACTCCTTCCTCTTCTCAGGCTCTGGGAGTGAGTGCTCCCACTTTGAGAGGCTCTTGGTGGGAGCTACATCTCAATTTGGTGTTGCAGAGTTAACCATCAAGTATGTAGGCACAGGGCAATGTACTGCAGGTGTTGGAATGAAACCATGTACTATGCTGATGGCTGGTCTGACCCAAGGGCAACCCACAGCTACTGAACAATAGCACATGGAAAGAGAAATGCACTAATTTCCCCAGCGGAAATGGAGGAATTACTGTAGAAATGTAATATGCAGCCTCTTGATAAGATTCAACCTACCTCACTACTGTGCCAGTCCAATAGTCTCCAGCAGGTCACAGGGGTTGGTGTAAATATTGCATTGAGATTTGTAAATGAGACAGTAGAAAAACGTAGTCATTTTTATCTGATCATTGAAAACCTCAGCAAGAGATGTCTTCTTGCTGTCTCATAGAATAACCTCACAAACAAGGTCCAGCAGCCAAAATAGGAACATTTCTATCCTACCTGGGAAACTGTGCTGATCACAATGTACCAGGAAAAGTTTAAGCATTCACAGGAAATACACCCATTTGTGTGTGCTAGTGTGCTGTATGACTGGTGTTAGGAAGCAGAAGTGCAGTTTTTAAGGGTATCTAACATGGTTGCAAGAAAAAAAAAAGAACCAACAGACAAGAAAAAAGCCTTTGCAAGTAACATTTTTTTTTTTTTTTTGCTTTGCAGAGTACTAAGTTCAGTTTATTATTTATAAAGTAAGGAAATTTGCAAGTGATGGAAACTCTTAAAGGGGTGCTCAGCCTTCATGAAGGTAGAGTGGAGTTTTTGTGTGGCTGGACACAGTTACGTGGCTGGATTCCTTGTGTTTGCTGCAGAACTGGAGAGGGCACTGTGGGCTCTGTTTTGTTTCCTAAGCCTACTTCACAGAAAATCAAATGTTTGATGAATTTTAATACTTCATTTTCATTCCCTTTCAACCACAACATATCCCTGAAGTGCAGCTCGCAGGAGTGTCATTGACAAAAAATGCAGCTCCTTATTTTGGCCTCTTCCTATTGAAGTACCATTGACTTTGATCGAGGCAGTCTTGAGTCTTGAGCCCTTTGTCACATGAAGAGGTTCAACTAAACAACTGTTAACTGACAGGCCACCTAAAAATGAAAAACTGAGTTTCTAAGGTACATAAAACCATTACAATTACTTATCATGTCTGCAGTCATATGGCTTTTAGTGTGCATATAATTGACCAAGTGAATAAAGGCTGTATACAATTTCAGCGCAAGACATATGCAAAATTCAAAATCACCCCCTTTCCTTTCAGCTGTTTAAATTCTTAGCATGTGTTTCTTATTTCCTATTTTCTTTTGCATACCTTTTAAAATTCTTAATGTATTCCTCTGTAGAAAAGCTGTATTCTTATCCTGAAGTTCTGTAATCCTTTGCCCGGCACTAGGAAATTATCCTACAGAGTTCATCCTGGGATGTTTTGTTGTTTGTTTGGCCTGTAGGGAAGAAACAGCATCTTGAAGAGTGCTGTCTTTTTTTTGTCTGTACCATGCAGAATAAAGAAAACAAGTGTCCAGAGTCTGCAGGCTGGGAGTGTATCAGTTAATTAGTGGCTGGACATTGCTCGGTAGGAAGCCTGGCAAGGATTTTTTGTGTGTGTGTGTATGTGTGTTGTCTGCTCCCTTTGATCACTTGTGTGGTAAATAGACATGCAGGGTAGCTATAGCAACATGTGCTGTAGGTTGGTGGGAACAGAGGGGATGGGATCCCCTGACAAAGGGTAGTTTGTTAGAGTGGTTGGTTCTGATTAGAAAAAGGTGGCACCAATCAGGGCATTTAAAAACATCAGTTTTGCAAAAAGCAAGTGGATGTTATCAGTTTCAAAGTAATGCTTGTTTCTGTAGCTCTGCAAGAGTAGATCATGTGGAAGATTGGTGAGGAAGGGGGAGGGATAATAAAAAGCAGAAGCATAACCCTTTTACACTTTTGAATGTAAAAATATTCACGCTGGATGTGCTTTTTCTCATGGTGCTGCACTGTCTGTGCAGTTTGCAAAAGAAGAATTTGTAGGAGCCAAACTGCTGCAGATGATGCTACAAATCGTTGTGTTTTTAAAAATGGCTTCACAAGGCAGTGATGATAATGTGGTGTTAAGTAGTGCGTCTGATCCATTACCTCTCCCTGATTTCTAAGCGTTCCGTGTACAATTTACTGTCCCAAGATCCTGTTCCTATTTCAGCAGCCTACCTGTAGAGGTCAGACTTGAAGCTCTCAAAACCTTCCCACGATAGAATTTCAACCTAAAGCTATAAAAATACATATCCATAGTCACTTTCCTCATTAACTTTATGTGGAATATTATTAAAATAATGTTGGTTTTTCAGTGTCAGGTTGTTAAGTAACATCAAGTTCTGCATTGATGGAAGCCTGAAATATATCAAAATTCAGCTTCATTTCACGTCTTGAACAGAACCCAACCTAAAGTTTCTATTAGCCCCTGAATTATTTAGATGTGTATCTCCACCTCTATGATCCCCACTAGGCCTCCTACCTTTGATGGGATCTGTCTCCAGCTCCCTCCCTCCAGCCTGCCCAGCCCTCTGCTGTGCTGGCTGCCGGCTTCCCACTGCTGCCTGGTCTCAGGGCTTCCCCACTGGCAAGCGACAGGGAAGCAGGCAGTGCCACAGAGGGTTTGAACAGCTTCTGAGCACTGCAAAAAGTTGTCAGACCTCAGAGTCCCTCCACAGACTAGCATGAGAGGTAAGGGATCTGCTGGAGCCTGGGGTCAAGGAAAATGAAATGCTGGGAACGAGGAGCTCGCGGCGGTAAATGCTCAGGGAATATGCTGAAGTTCCAAAAATGCTTCAGCATTTGGAGAAAGTTTGATTTGTCTGTAGGTGAAGACTGAGCTGAGAGAAAGGAGCAGACCAGTATTCACATACAGCTGTATTAATTGCCTTTTGGGTGTGTGCTGGAGTTTTTTTGAACTGAATTTCAGACTTCATAGGGTATTTAATTCTTTAGCCTGTTTTTGGTTCAAAGTCTTTATTACAGTCATGCAGCTTAGAGCTTGTAACGCTTTAGCAAGCTGTAAGGAATTGCTGTATATCCCTGAGATCCCCTGATTCTGCAGTGCAGAATCCAGCCTGTCTGAAAACTGGGAAAAGCGCTAAAGGGTAGGAAGCTGATTTTGATCTCTTTTCTAAACAGTAAAAATAGTGCTTAATTCTTCAAAATTCTTTCCCATTTGTTGTCGTGTCATGGTTGTTTACCCTTAGTATTTATATCTTCCCAGGGGGATGTGGGAGGAGAAAAAAGCTGGCAAAGAGGCAATGTTTGTTTGGCCCAAAAGTTTTATCAACTTCGTTGATTGCATAAGTGTTGAGATAACTGGGTGCAAGAAAAATTTTAAGATAGTAAAACAAATAAAAGAAAGCCCACCCTTTTATTCCTATAAAAGGGATAAGAGGACAGTAAATGAGGAGATCCATGGTACTGATAGGATTTTTTTACTGTAGTGTGATAGTCTTTAAGGAAAATATTTATGGAGGAGTATTTTGTGGACCTAAGAAAGGAGCTGGTGACACGCTATGACAATCACTCCACATTTTGGGACGGGGAGGCCAACATATTTCTCATGCCTTTGGTGGCAGCAACATCTTCCCATTACTTTTCACCCAGGCTGTCTTGTGCTGCCTGTGCACCTGTGGGGCTCCAGCCTCCCCCTCCCCCGGCACTCAGTGTCCGAGCACGTGCCCATGACTAATGGCATTAACTCGTCTCTTTGGGTCTGCAGGTATTTAATTACTGAACAGCTGCAGCAGCAGCTCAGAGACACCCCCTCCCCACACACACACCAGAGTGGTAGGGCAGACTCATTTGTGATTCTGGCAAGCTGACACACTTTGTAGACTCAGGTGAAGCGAGAGCTTGCTTAGATGAGACGCCACCCCCCCACACCATATCTAGGACCCCACCCCCACCCCCTGCCTTTTTTTTTAACCTTTATTTGAGGCACTAGCCAACACTGATGTTTTCTTTCAAAAACTACTGAGGAATCAGTATTTTATGGCAAAATGGTTCTCAAAAAAAAATCTATTCTTTTTTCAGTAGTTATCCCATATGGAAACATGATCCCTTTTGTTTTTTATTTTGTTTTAGTGTTTGGGGGTTTTGTTTGGGGTGGGCTTTTTTTGGTGCTCCCGTTTTGGTTTTTGTTTTTTTTTTTTTTTTTTTTTCTTTTTAATTTGGCTTGTTTTGTGTATTAGTTTGAGGATTCTTCTTCCTGAGAGGTAATTGGAGACATTAAAAAAAATAAAAGAAGAAGAAAACAAAAGGAAAAGAGAAACACAACACATTTTCATACATTTGTATTTAGAATTGTAGTTGCCAAATCCAGCCACTCCATCATAAGAACAGCCAGCATCCCAGTTTCAAGAAACTCTCCATCACCAAGCAAGCTTCAAAAGTTTTGGAGGGGGGTTTGGTTTTATCATTGGATTGTACTGGTTTTCTCTCGCTACGATTATGCCCTAATTGCAAAATCCATGTATTTACGTGGAGTATGTACACTCTATTGACTTCTCCTTTGAGGACCACCAAGGTCTGCCTTGTCTCCTGCCCCCGCTTTTTTCCTCCTTTGTAACCAGCTCCAGCTCCCTGGGCAGTGAGGTCTCAAGCCCTCAGCCTGGTCTCTGGTTCCACCTCAGCTCTGCAGGCAGGGATACAGACAGATCTCTCTCTTACTACTTGTGTTTCTGTGTTTGATGGAATTGCAAGAGGCTGTAGGCAGAAGCCTATGCAACTCTGTTAATAATCTCATTGAAAAATCTGCACGTTGTAAATCAGATGTGCAGAGGAGCAACAAGAGTAGGGGAAGGGAAGGCTGCCCTGAGCGAGGAAAAGGACTGTTCCTTTCAGGGCAGTGTGTGTGGATGAAGCTCTCGGGCAGGGACACAACGCTGTCAAGCACAGACCGGGTTTGTCCATGTGATACTCAAGAGATTGTGTATTCCTGGGTTATGCCTTGTGTCAAACGCCATCGATACTAGCATGCATTTCTTCACTGACGGGTTTTGACCAAATTACAAAGCTCAGGTTTTGACCACGCAGGTCAAAATTTACCCTATCCCACCAGCACCTATTGAAATGGGTAAAGAGTTAATGACTTAAATTCTAACTGGAAAACTTCAGAATTATAATTTAGACAGAGATTTCAAACTGGGATTTGCGCAGTTCAAAAGTGCACTGTATTGTTTTGGTCTAATTAACGCAATATGGTGATAAGACATTAAAGCAGAGTGACAACACTATACATTGATAACAGGGGACATTAATGCCTGGAGACACAGCCTACGTTGTAAAAATCTGAAAAAAAAGGGCTTATTATGTTAGATAGGTCAATGTGATTTGACCTAGTTTTGCTTTGCTGCTTGGAAATTATGTCAGTATTTGTTATGTCATCTCCTTGGATGAGCAATTTAACATCCTTTTTGCATTGCAGTGTTGTCCTAATATTTTATATATTTACTTGCTCTCTAAAAGGATCCTTTAGGCTAATTCTAGAGATGTGGGAAAAACTGATGCAAAACAAAAACCTCCTGAAACCAGCTTCCCTTTTATATATGTCCTCAGTGCAACAAAAAGGAGTAAATTTAGTCACAGCAGGATTATAGCTACAAATTCTGAAAAGTCTCTTTTCCCTTTTGCATTTAGAACTCAATAAAGTTCACAAATACAAAATGACTGTGCTAACTCATATAGCCATGTACACCTTCCCCATAAAGGTTTTTAGCTGCTAAAACCCAGCATTTTTAACTTTACCTAGATGCTTATGTAAAATAGAGTGGCTCAAGGGAACCACACCATATACTTCCCTTAAAGGTAAAGTCTCATACAAAGTCATCAGTATTTCTCTTGGAAAAACTGAGGTGTTTTTTTTAGTCTTCAACAAAATCACAAGCTCTTTTCTTCATGTTTATGTTTATGCTGGTTTTTTCCTCTGCTACCATCTGTAAGGCAAGACTTTGCATTTGCCAGGGCTCAAATTGTGGTACATCAGGGAACAACCAGGGGATTAGATGTTACTGTTCTTTGCTCTGATGGAAAAATTTTGCTGTTACAGTATTTTGGTAAATGTTAGCAAAGGAAAGCTCCGTCTCTTCCTTAGCTTTACCTATCTCCTCACAGCTATGCCCCTTACTGTGTTTAACAAATGTAGGGTATTGCAAGGTTGCACCTTTTGCTTCTTACATTTCTTGATCCAAAATGGGCAGCTCTGAAGCCTGATTTTGCTTCTGCTGAAGTCAGTGTTATTGGGGAGGTCAGGTGCATCCTCCCTTCAAAATACTCTTTTATTGTAGCTATTCAAATACATCTGTGAGTAAATTTGCACATTTTTGACAAATGCTGAACAGATCAGGTGACAGTGTGAGAGCAAAATCTGGCTTTCTTTCCCAAGTACTTTAAACAATTTTTTTAAATTTCTGTTTTCTTGAATAATGAGAAATTTGTTCCTGCGTTTTAGCATGAGCTTGCTCCTTTCACTGTCCAAATATTTTAATGAGCTAAGTAAGAGCTGTACAAGTTCCTCACCATTTCTGCACAAATACATCTAGCCTTCAAAAGGTCCTGCTTACTCAGAATTTTCAGCTCAAAAAGAATTTAAAATTGTAATAGCTATCTGGATTCTTTGAGCATATTTCAGATGCAAATGCTCTTACATCCCTTGTTAACCAGCTTAATTGGAACAAAAGCCCAATATGAATGAGTGTTCAGAGGTGCCTCTTCTTTGCTATAACATTTGCTCTTGATCCCTAATTAAGCCTTGTTACTGAAGGTTAAAAAATCCTCCCACAATTTAACAGTTCTTGAATGTCTTGACTGCAAAAGAAACTGTCAGTGGGGAAGTCTGCTATTGCCTCCCATGTGCCTCCTCCTTTTAAACAGAACTAAAGTGTAAACTGCTTATGAAGGATTAGCAACGACTGGAAATAAATATCACATATCCCCAGAGTAGTAAAAGCATGAGGAAGATGATGACTGTGGGCTGACAACACGATTCACATAGCTAGGAAGACTGTGCATGGATAGGGATTTGTAGAAAGTTCTCACTGTACTCTGGAGATTATCTGGCCCAACCTTCTCTTCAGCACAGGTCGCTACAGCAATTTCCTAAACGATATTGAGCATTTCCAGCACATGAGAGTCCACTACATGCATTCCTGGGCAGCCTCTTCCAATCTTCAGTTGCTCTCATGGGAAAGATTTTTTTTTTCCCCCCTTCAATCTAGACAGAATTTCTCTTGCAGAACCTCATGCCCACTGCCTCTTGCTCTGTCAGCAGGCATCCTTGTCAAGAGTAGCTCCGTTTCCTCTATAAGTAACTTTTTAGATTTTCAAGGAGTGTGATTAGATCCCCTTTGAATCTTCTGTTCTCCAGTGTGAGCAAATCTGTTTCCTTCAACCTTTCTTCATATATCAAGTACTTCAACCCCCTAATTAGCCCAGTGGCCTCTGCTGGACCCTTCTCAACTTCTCCAGCTGAGAGGCCACAAGTGGTCATGGTATTCCAGGTGTGACCTTGTAAGTAGGCTGAAATAGCTATATATCTTGGGTTACTGACTGCACTCCAGTGCAGCCCAGGAGGCTGCTGGCCACGTTCTCTGTCAGGACACACCACTGGCTCTCATTCAGCTCACTGCCTGCCACTGCCTCCAGGTCCCTTTCAGCAGAGCTGCTCCTCCCGCTCATCAGTCCCCAGCTTGTGCTGTTGCTTGGGATTACTTCTTTCCAAGTACAGAACATTTCATTTATCTTTGTTTAAGGTCACATTATGGCTTAGTTGATACAGTTACTTTACAGCCTCCAAGAGGGACTTCCTGGCCAACACAACAAAACAAAAACAAGCCCCCACATTTTCCCTGTTTAACTTCATCTTATTGCATGAGTGCTCGCAAAGGGCTTTAGCTATTTCTCAAGCATCATCTGTCTTTCTGGACCAGAAATCCTGGGGTATTAGATCATGGACTTTGTCTAATTTGTCTATTTCCGTGATGTTTTTTATTGTGTGTTTCTATGAATTTATACCTCTAAATATTGTAGAAGAGTTAGCTTTAGGAAGACAGATTGTGTCATTTTGGTCTCGAAAATCTGGAAACTGTTACTGTAGAAAACAGCTTTATGGAGAAATGCGCTTTATTTCCCCATTTGTCTTGAGCTGACGATGTAGGTATGCACCGAAGGAGACTAATAACGAATGGTGCTGATTTTTTGCCTAACCTTCCCTTGAGTTTTCAAACTAATTCCAGTACACTTTCCTAGTCCAATGATTATTTTTTTTGTTCTTTGTATTGAGCCTTGTTGACCCCCACCATGGCACTGCCCTAGGTTTTCTATTACTGCCTCCTCACTTCTCTCTCCCCAGACTTTTGGCCTTCTGCTCCTTCCCCAGATATCTGACCAACACTTTACCTCTCAGAACTCTAAGGTAAAGGCACGGGAAAGAGAGAGGAAAAGCTTTCTCAATCCCTCTCCTTTTTCAAATGTGCATTTAACCTCATCAGACAGGTATAACTCCTGGCACTGTCAGTGTGAAGCTGGAAGTTTGATCATGACAAAGAAGAAAACTGATTTGTCCCTTCTCTTCCTGTCCTTGTAGCAGTGAACTGGAATTGCAAATTTTTCTTGAAAAATCCTAAGACAGAAAATCTATTTTAGCCTTTCTGAACATCTTTTGGCAGCTGTTTGTGCCATTGGTTGGTGCTATTCCAAGGGATGTCTAAGTGTGTTTGCTTTTTTGAGGTACGTGAGGCAAAAGAAGGGGAGGAGAAAGGAAAGAAAGGGAAAGGTCTGGCTGTTTGTGTGTTATCCCTACAAAATAGCATGGGAAGCAGCTCTACTTTTCTTGAGAGCAGTACATTTTAAAATATCAGTGTGCATTCCTGAGACTAGACTAGGTGACTCAGAAAAAAAAGTACGGAAGAGAGGGACAGAGAGAGGCCCAGAGGGAAAACAACTATGTGGGAGAGGAGACAAGGAGGAGCCTGCAGAGAAGGAAAATATTAACGGCCTCTCTTCTTCAAATTGCATTAGGAAAGCAGAGGAAGCAGTCTTTATCCAGAAATTGTACCACTAAAAAATCCTATTTTCATCCTCAAGATTTTTGAACAAGTTTCATTCTCAAAGTCAGAACTTGCCTTGGTAAGCACAAATGAAAGAGAGAGAAGTAGTACTTGGAGACCAAGAGAAGGAAGGTAGAAGACAGAAAGGTAAGGAGGATAGAGAAGGTGTATGAAGGGTTACGAAGGGGGTTAAACACAACATCCATTGAAACTGTCAGGCCTTTCTCTTCTTGAAAGAACCATTCCCAACTCTACTTGTTCTTCACATGTGCATTGCAGTGTTAAGGTGTAATGGGAGCATCAGTGGAGTTTTGTTTTATAAATCCTCTGGAAAACCATTTTCCTAGCAAGCTTTTCTTTGCAGAGTCTTTTTAAAATTCATAGGAGTATTCTGGGGTGTTGGGTATTTTAATGTCTGTAAAAGAAGCTAAAATGCAAGGCTTAGTCTTCTGATCGAACTGCAAGGCTTCTGACATTTTTAGTCTTGAGGGCAAACAAATGTTCTCTACCAGCTACTGAAACCAGATGCACATGAGGGTGCACATAATCCTTTAAAAAGCCAAATATACCAATAACTTTAGGCATCTTCATTTCTGAAAATTGTTAGCTGGACTTCTGGGGCAGCATTAAGGTAAAAAGTTCTGAGAATAATTTTTACCATAAGGTACTGTTAAAAAAGAGTTTCATTTCAATTATAAGAACATTATTCCTGATGAGCTTGTAGGTCTTCCACTGTGTGAATAAAGACTCACCCTGCAGAAGTGACAATATCAAAACTTTTCCCCCACAATTTCATGACTGCAGTTCCATGGGAAAAGCTAGTTTTTGTGTTAAAGGCATTTGATGTTGTCATCTCAGTAAACGGTACTATGAAAGGTAAATAACCTAAGTGGTATCATGATATGGAGAGATGTAGAGCGTTGTATTTCAGGCCAGGCATAAGTCCAGCCATTATAGCTGAAAGGTCAGTGATAATTAATTTTCATAGCTTTGGACAGTGCCATTTGAAAGTTCTGTGCAAAGACATCGATTGGAGATTTAAAAGATGTGTTAATGAACTATGCTGTGCAGATCTACACTAAGCAGTACTGGGATGGCATATGCACTGCAGGCAATGAAACAAGCTTGGATATTTGCTAATATTTACGATAGACATTAATTTACTTAGTGTGTTCTTTTTTGTGTAGGGTGAAAAGTTTACATACGTCTTCAGGTGATAATGGACAAATTAGTTAATTAGTAGGGGTGATTTTGCTCCAAATCAGGTGGTCAAGAATCTTTGCCCAGTGTGTGGGAAAGAACAATACTCAGAGTGATTAACACCCAGAGGAAATTTCTGAATTTATTTTGGCTGGTCTATAGTTTATAATTCACTTGGCTGAAGGAATGCCTGGCTCCATGTCAGTCACTACTTCCAGAGCTTAACTTTGAATAGCAGTTACTGGTCACACATGTTGGACTTGTCAACTCTTGTTTCAGAAACAGGATGTAAATTGGCACTTAGGTAGACTATAGTATTTGGGGGTTTTGTTTCTACTTCATTGTTCTTGAAAGACTCCAGTTTTTTTGAAAAAGGAAATATAGGAAGGTTCTTAGTATAAGTCTGTTTGTATGAATTAGGAGACTTCATGCCACACTACTTGGTTATATGGGCAGAAGTTTGACAGACAGAGGTAAGGAGAATGGGGAAAACAAATTCCCGTAGCTCAGAAGGGTACAAGGAACATTCACTCTCCAAATCCTAATTATATAAATAATGAAATGAGTCATAGTATCTCAGAAAATATTCAAGGGAGATGGTATAAAAGATCAAAAGCCATAAAAGCCTCCAGGATAGCTCAGAACGAGATTAATTGCTAGTGTTCTTGCACTAGCAGAAAATTATTTGGGGGAAATTGCAGATGATAGTAGGAAGTGTACAATGCTCATACTAAGAAAGGCTGCTCCATAAAACAATCTAAATCCCCAAATCTGATCTGGGAAATTTCTGCTCAGACTCTAGGTGTATTATCAGTTTAACTTTGAGCATGTAAAATGCATTGACCACAATTTTCAAAGATTCAGAGCATTTTATTTCAGTGGATGAAATAAATCACAGATGTTTTACCATACCAAAACTTGGCTGTGGTTTAAAGCATCATTTCAAAGGTTTGGTACATGGTTGTATTTTTAATATTTTGCAGATTTGTCTTCCTTTATCTTTTAAATGCAAATGTGCTGAGGCAGGAATCCTGGACTTGGGTCAGTCTGTGATCTGTTACCTTTCCATATGTCCACGCTGCAACTGAGGAGTTTATTATTCAGCTTGTTTGGGTGGTGACCTCCAGTTCTCCCAATCTAACAACACAGGCACTTCTACTTTCATGTCAATCACTATATGTCCCTTATTCACCTCAGGGGAAGGACACAGTCCAAATCAATTTATGCTGCTAGTTTTCTAATACCTGTTTATACTTCCCTCCACAGTGCCCAGAAGTTCAGCAAAGCCTTCCTGCAGTTAAGTGGAAAGCATCAGGAAGCAGCTCAGATCCAGAAACCACAGCAGTTGCCCCAGCAAAATTTAGGAACAAACACAGGAACTTCAGTCTGAAAACTTGTGTGAAATAACAATGGAGTGAAAATTTTAGATACCTGAGTTGAACATGAGTTTATCTACCTTACTTAACCGGATTTTAGATGTCTGGGTCTAAACCTGTGGCTTATTACTTTTATCAGAGAAGTGAGGAGATATAAAAGAAGGGACCTGCAGAATCATGCCTTTCCCAAAAATACCTTGCATAACTAATCTTTATCATCTGTGCAATCTGTCTCCAAATGATGTATGGATTGACATACAGAGCTGAAACCCCCTGGTGCTGTGCTGGATATTCACTTAACTAAGGAAGAAAAGTGATGGGAAGGCTTTAAATGGATTGTGTTAAAAGATATTTTGTAACATAGGTTTGATCTAGGCAGAACAATACAGAATTATGAAAATAATATTGAGCATTTGCTGTTCTCTGAGAAGTCAGGGTAAGTGACGGATTACTGTGTTAGTGTTTCAGCAAGGTCTGATACAGCGTGAGGAAACAGGGTGTAGAGAAAAGGCATCTTCAGTAGTTTTGGTATTTTAAAGGAAATAAAAAACCTCACAGTAGCCTTAAATCCAATAGTACTCTTAGTTTGTTGTGTTCAACAACAAACCTTATTTAAAAAGATTAAAATGGAAGTGTTTGGTTTTTTAAGACAGGAATAGTATTTACAAAATGAGACAGCAAAAGACTGTGCTGCCTATAAAAGACATACCTTTTAAACCCAACTTCCACAGGAAATCCAAATGTGATAATCCATAGATTTTTAAAGAAGCCATTCACGGGCATTTGCTTATAATTACACATTTGCCAAAAATTCAGTGACCCATTTGATATACATGAGGGAAGGGATACCATCCAGAGGGAGCTTGACAGGCTTGAGGAGTAGACCAATGTGAACTTAATCAGGTCAGGGCAATGCCCAGTATCAACACAAACTGTGGGATGGATAGATTGAGAGTAAGGCTGAGGAGAAGTACTTCAGGATACCCATGGATGAGAAGCTGGATATGAACTGACAACGTGTCCTTGCAGCCCCAACGGCCAACTGCTTCCTGGGCTATATCAAAAGCAGGCTGATGGAGGTGATTTTGCCCCTCTGCTCTGCTCTGGTGAGCCCCCACCTGGAGCACGGCATCTAGGTCTGGGGTTCTCAAAACAGGAAAAACATGGACCTGTTAGAGCAGATCTGGAGGAGGGTCACAAAAATGATCAGAGGGGTGGAGCACCTCTGCTGTGAGGAGAGGCTGAGAGAACTGGGATTGTTCAGCCTGGAAAAAGAAGGCTCGAAGACTTTATTGTGGCCTTTCAATAATTAAAGGAGGCCTACAAGAAACCTGAATAGGGTCTCTTTTACAAGGTGTGTGGTAATAGGACAAAGGGCAACAGTTTTAAATTGTAAGAGGGTGGATTTAGGTCGGCTATAAGGAAGAAATTTTTATAAGGGTAGTAAGAGACTCAGACAGGTTGTCCAGAGAAGCTGCGGATGTTCCATCACTAGAAATGTTCAAGGTCAGGCTGGATGGGGCTTTGAGCAATGTCATCTATTGATGATGGTGCCCATAACAGGGGTATTGGACTATATGATCCTTGGTTTGAGTTGAAAAGACTTTCATTCTACGATATTTTTTTTCCTTTTTTGTTTATTTAGGTTGTGTTTTAAACAATATTATGAGATTCCCTCTTTTAATAAGGCATTTTAATCTTCATTAAACCATGCATGACTGCATTCCAGGAAGTGTACTGATTTAACTGAAAATTCTCTAGATATACTGCACTTCTGTGATGGGAGTCTTCTGACGATGTAGTCACTGACAGTGGGGATACCTATGTCTTAGCCCATTTGTTACTGGCCTCTTTTGTAGTCCATGGATACAGGTACTTCAGAAATAGGACTTTCCTTTGCACTAAAACCATACAAAACTATAAGACAAATTGCTTCCTTGAAATGCCTATTGAGTAGGAAAGGATCCTAAGATTACAAGGATAGTGTCATCTGTAAGCTTCTGTATTTTGGACACCTCTACTTCATCAGATGAACTCAAATTTAGTATCATTTAGAGGGCGCTTTGTTTTCCCTGACATCTGCTATAGCCCATTCAAAGTTGGCTGTATAAGACATGCAGCAAAATCTTGCTTGATGTTGTTTTTATGATCTAAATCAGGTGAGATAAATTTCAGCCTTTACAGAGAGTGTGACCAGCTAAGGTTAACAGAGTGGTACTGCAGTCTCCTGGCAGCCAGGGATGATTTCTTCAACATAATTCACACTACAGTTTATTTTAAGTGCTCAATGATATTTAGTCATGGTGAACTGAGTGAGGGCACAAACTGACAATTTAATTTCAAAAATGTTGACTTCAGAAGCATTTTTCCCATCCAGAATATAATTATGGTTGAGACCTGTATTACACCCTGGAGAAATCCTAATGGGAATGTACCTGTGGAAGGAAATGTTGCTTCTTCATACCGCACATTTTTATCTTCATAAACCAGGACTGCAGTCATCTCCAGCCTTTTCCAGAGTATCTTTGGTCTTTTCCCACTCATTCCCATTATTTCACATTTTCCTGTACCTTCTGTTCCTGAAACTCCACATTCCTCACTTTCCAATCTTGCCCATACTTAAATTCTTGGTCAGATTTTCCTGAAGATGAGAAGCTTTTGGCATACTCAGTGCCTATGTCCACATTAAGAAGTCATGTTGGACCAGTTAACAGCAGATCAGGAGAATGGAATGATTGATGCGCAGAACTCAATATCCAGACTATGCACATTTTGCACCCATACTGTACTCCTTATAGTCAGGGCCTGAGGACTTCATTAGCAACAGAAGGTCATTATTAAGTGCTCATCTAGAGCTCATCAGCTGTGCTATTTTGTCTGAGAGGATGAGACTTCATGCACTCCAGCATTAGTCAGAGATGTGAATCCAAGCCTGATTAATGGAGAGGATTGGGAGGTTGCTTAAAAGTGTTCTTATGACCTGAACTAAAGCACTACCAGGACGACACACAGCTAGCACAGCTTCTGCTTTGCAAGGGCACAGATATCCTTGAATTAGCATTTGTACTGCTCATTTCCCTAATGCGGCTTTCCAAGCCAGGCTCCTCCTGAGTGATGGTGCTAACAATGCAGATACAGCTAATGAGCAAGCCATGCTCAAAGGCTCATAGGGCACACTGGTGTGACTGCCCCTCCAGTGAGGAGGTTAAGTTATTCACGAGTGAACTTGGGTATTCCAAGCCCCATAAAAATGATGAAGGGCAGACTTAGTAGGAGGAAGATGGGTTTGGGTCAGGCTGGGAGAGAGGAGTACTAATGTTAAACAG
>WEIT01001019.1:42233-76390 GCA_013389985.1 Dryoscopus gambensis | reverse complement strand
TATCCTTTTAACTTCTTTGGGCTTTGTTGACAGACCCTTTTTGAGGCCTGATTATCCAGACTTTTCTCTGTCTTCCCAGGCACCCGTTTTCAGCAGAGCTGTTTCTTTCCATGGTTAACAGGGAGCTGAACTACAAAAGGCAGCTAGTATTTCTTCAAGGTGGGAAACAGGTTTTTACTGTTAAAACATTGTAACTCACCCAAAGTCGTAGAATATCTGCTGACCAAGCATATGAATGTGTTTAGGACATTATACTGCTAAGAAGTATGGGAGCGTTGTATCTGTGTTGCATTATTTCTTATCTCGGCTAACCATGGAAAGATCTCTTCTATAGAAAAGCTCAGGAGCACATAAAGGCACTGTTGTTTCTTGGAGTTAGTGAAGGTATGAAATGCATGAACTTTACCCCTTGTCTCTACAAAAGATTTGCCAGTTCTATGGATTTTAAATCCACGGGAAATTTTTGTTGCCCTCAGCTGCTGGGTTTCAATGGCTAAAACTCTTTTTGAAGTTGTGCTTGAATGCTATTTTCTTTATAGCCTCCAAAATGACACCTTATGTTTTTCCTGCATTCGTAACACTGAAAAAAAGAAGAATAAGTGTTCCCTGTTCAACCAACCATTATATACCACCTGAGCTGTTTGGCTGCTTGAATGTAGTGATTAAATGCCCATAATTTTAAGAAATACTAAAATGTGTTTAGCAGTTTGATGTTTTAAAATCCAGGAATAAAAAGGCAGATGTTACGATCCATGAAGGAATAGTACAAACTGGGGGTAGGGCGCAAGAAAACTGGAACTGTTTCCTGTGTAATGAGCCATGCATGGCAAAGACTCTAAGGGATGGCCGGCAGTGAAGAGCTACCTAAAGCGATGTAATCATTTTATGTTCCATTAAGACCTCGTTATTTTAGAATTTATACAAATTTATGCTGCAGGAAAATATGAAGCCTGTTGTACATCTCTGGTAAGGAAAAAAATCAAACATTGAAGAACAGGGCCATCATTTAGAAGAACTGCATCCATCAAATTCTGATTTTTTAACTGAGTATTTTGGAGATGAAAGGGAGAAAACTTTGATTCAGGAAGGAAATGGCAGCATACTGAGCACTGCAAGTGTTACGGCATACATGGGCATTTGCAAATGGCACCTTTTGGCTATGTGATTGTAGCTTCAGTTGATGTAGCTTCAGTTCATCTTCAGTTCAAGATAATGGGCAGAAAGAACACCCTGTATTTTCAAGGTCAGTAGATACATATTAAATGGATCTGTTTTAAAAAGGCTACTGAGAACTTACTCCTCAAAAAAATTTAACACCAACTGGATACATAAGAAACACATATTGCCATATGCCCTTTTAAAAAATAAGATGTAACAGTAAGAAAGTGAAAAAATGAATTTGCCTTCAATTTTCCCATCTGTATTATAAACCAATATAATAATCAAAACCATTCCAAGATACATCCTGAGTCAGAAAAAACCCCTAAAGATCTCAATTTGAGAGCTCAGATAGGTCTCTGCATCTATATTTTCTTCTCGAAGGAAAACTGTGACTTGTGTCAGACAATTTATTCACCACTTCCCCATTGGAAATACAACCTCACTGTTAGTTTAACTGTCAAACATGGTTCTAACTTAAAATACATCAGGTAAAACCCACCAATAATCCTTATGTCCAGATTTCTGTCTGAAGTGGTGTGTTCAGCTTGACAGATACAGAGGTATCTTCAAAGAGGGTTCTGAGAGAACAGTGTTGTCAAATGCCAGGTTGGCAAAAATGTGGTTTTGTTGATTATTGGAACCATTCTCCCTAAGAGTATTCTGCTAACCAATTCACTAATCAGTTGTCCTGGAAGAGTCAGCCTGTTCCAGATGCTGTAGCATCACAGAACTCCTTTCCACTCCCCAAGCATCTGAGAAAAGCAGATAGGAAACCCAAGGGAGGTTTGATACCACTGACCACAAAAAGACATGCTTTTCCCCTATACCTTAACTACATATTTTTACAATGTCATTTTACTGATATAAACAAATACTTGCTTCTGAAATATTTCAGTTGAAAGCAGGCCCTCATTTTTTAATATATGAAGTAGTAGAATAAAAATATGTATGTGAGAATGCTTTAAAAGATTGTGTGTTCAAAATGTTTTGTCCTGAGAACAAGCACCGTTCAATGTACTGGGGATCCTTACTGAACAAGCAACAGATTGTGAGAACTGCTCTACCTCATCTGCTACAATAGGGTGATATTTATCTTCAAACTAGACAGAAGAAATCTTTTCAAGCCCTTGAGTACAGGTCTGACTCAATGTAAAGAAAGATATTTATCAGAGAATCTCAAGTGGATGGTGAAGTATTATGCTTTGAATTGTTTATATTCTCTTCTCTCTCCTTTATGTTATTTTAAACTCTGTTTTGCTCGGCATCTGAAATAAGATATCCATGTTCCTGATGCAACATGAACATCATCTGAAATAAGATATCCATGTTTCTGATGCAATATGTACAAATGTGATACGGAGTTTTTCTTGTCTGACTTTTTAGGGGAGGGGTGCTACACAAATGTAGTTGAAAAATTTATGTCACTCACTGATTAAGGGCTCAGGTTTTGTATGTCTGATTTACACTGTTCAGACCATTAGTGGTGGCACAGACATGAATAATTCTGTTCATAGTACTGTCAGATGCTTTTCACTGTTACCTGTGTATAAGACCTGAATAATATAATTTACTTTATTGATTTTGGTAAGTCAAAATCAATCATAAGTATTGTGGTAAGTCACTTATTTTGAAGTTTTTCGCTGTAGAGTCCTCATTTCAAGGATCTCTCACATAGCAAGTGTTTGGGGGTTTTGTTGCTCTTTCCTTGTACGCATATAATAGGAATTTTTCACACAAGTGAAAGAGGTAACATCTAAAGATAGGCTGATAATACCATGTAGTTATTTATGTGGTTCATAATTATAAACCACTTTGATCACATTTTGATTGTGTACAAACAGTCCAAGCCACCTTCCACCTAGAGACAGCTGCAAAACCCAGTTTGACTTCGTAATAAAGTGCTCAGAAGGACAAGGACTGATTTTTTCAGAATCATGTTTTTGTGCTTTCTTTTCCAGGAAATGCTAATTCTTATGACTTCATAACCGAAGTACAAATATAAAACAAAGCCATAGATCTGAATAATACATGGGGATTTTTAAGTACTAGCCCTTCAACATTTCAAAATAATTTACAGTAATATAAGTGCTGAAGGGACTTTGCAAAAGATATTCTGTGCTCTGGATGTGTGATAAAATCCCAGCATGAATGCACAGCAAAATGAAGTATTAACTTTCTTTACTTCCTAAAGAGTTCAAAATGTTTTGGTCCTGTGGGATTTAATGTAACTGATGCTGGATGTTTAGTCTACAGCATTCTATTCACCTTTGAAAAGCCTAGGTTATAATCTGATTTAGGTGACAATTGAAAGAGCTCAGTGGTCTCAGTTTAGTTCCTTTTTTATTCAATCACCATCATACATTTAACGCAGTGCTGATCTTGGCAATAACAGACCCATTTTGAGGCATACTGGCACTACTGGAGTAAAAGAGTCATGGAGTATAAACTTGGCTTTAAAGCAAAATGAAATCCAGCAAATTTCTTCCTTTTAAACAGCACAAACATTTATGGAAATTTTGCAAAGTTGAACCTTACTTACTGCGTGGGATGCCTTTTTTCTTAGAGATGATAGACTATTCTGCATTACAAATGGCAAAGATTTCAATGCTGCTGGAAAAAAACCCTCAGCAGGAGGAACTGCATTATGATAAAAGTGATTTGCACTGGCTTATTAAAGATATCAGTGTAGCAGAACCTGGCCAGATGGTATATTTTTAGGTGTGGCCATCAAGTCAGAAACTATGCTAGATTAAGAATATGCTTTGATCAACATCTTCAATCATCTATTTGCATCTGATCCATCCCAAAGTTGTAATAGAGATGATAGGGTAGTATAAAAATCTGCAACAATAAAATAAATAATTACTATCAGTTGATCTAGGAATAAGTGAAAATGTTGCTGTAAGTAATAAAGGCAACAGCAAAGACTTCCTTTATTTAAAGGAAGTTTCTCATCCTGCATTATTATGTTCTGAAAAGAAGGGTCAGTTGTAGTTTTTTAAAAATTCCGTGCCAGTTAATTCCACTTCTGTAATGATCTGTGGATCACAAACTATGCATTGCAGCTATCAGTAAATGTTTTTGCAAGATACAGGTTAGACATAGCAGAAGAAAAAAGGTTTAGAGTCTAGCACTTCAGGGGGCTAATGTGTTTTAAAGCTACTACTGAAATGGACCATAGCTTAATCCCTGTGCTGCCAGTCAAGATAGTGATTAAAAATCACCCATTCAGGCAATTGCCTGGATGTTGATGTGCCAGGTTGTGGGGGTGGAGTTAAGGGGGTGGAGAAAAGGAGGGTTTATAAATATATGGCTGATGTTTGTCCAGCTGAATGTCAAAAGGAAGGAGGGGAAATAAGGGAAAACTCATCTTGCCCTATGAGAGAGGAGAAAGTGAGAACAAAGCTTCCTTCAGTAAACTCAGCTAGTCTTACAATCTTAATTTCTGAGTTCCTCACAAGAGAGCTCCCCCCTATCACTACTCTAAAGAAAAAACAAGATTGTGAAATCAAAAGTCAGCACTGGGCACGGTGGGGGAGGAGAAGGAGAAGGAAGCTTTTATATGAGACAGGATTTATCCTGAAATAATAACCTTAGCAGTGATAGCAGGGCTCCTGGTGAACCACTTGGTGGGCTTTTTAATCTGTCTCCTTGGATGCTGAGTGTCATTTTTAAAGCAGGTTCTTTATGTCAAAGGAGATTAGCACTGGTGACAGAATGACATATTCTTGAATGTGAATATGGAGAAAAAAGTACTTTTCCCCATCTCCCCTGCTGGTAATTCTGATATATTTTGGTAATTCTGATATATATTGCTATATTATTTGCTTATTTATTGTGTAGATTTGTTTGTATGCAATTACTCCCAAATTACTTTAAAATATCAATATGGAGAAAAGCCACTTTTCCTCTTGTTACCTAAAGAAAGAGTCACTAAGGACAGCATTGAATCTTCTTTCAACATTAAACATTTAAGTAACTGATGACTCTGCTGCTGCCTTTTTCATTCATGCACAGCTGCTGAAATATTTCATCTCTCAGGGTTTCTTACACATCTCATCCATGCCAATGTGAGTAAAATGTTTTGGTTTCTCATCTTTTACAGAGAGTATCTCATTGAATGGCTGGTACGCCCAGCTCCCTGAGCAGAGAGGGTAATGCCAGTGTGACGTTGGTGCCAGTGAAGCACCAAGTGAAGCAGATCATCTCGAGTGCCGTGTGGCACATACAGGATGACTGAGGGATCCAGCCAAGCCAGCATGGGTTTAGGAAAGGCAGGTCCTTCTTGACCAACCTGATCTCCTCCTATGACAAGGTGACCTGCCTTGGAAAGGCTGTGGACAGTGTTTACTGGGACTTCAGTACTCACAGTGTCCTCCTGGAGAAACCGGCTGCCCCTGACATGGACAAGTGCACTCTCTTCTGGGTAAAAAAAACTATCTGCATGACCAGCCCAGAAAGTGGTGGTGAATGGAGTTCATCCAGCTGGGGCACAATCACCAGTGATGTTTCCTAGGTCTCAGTACTGGGGACAGTTCTGATATATGTATCAATGACCTGGATGAGGGGATTGAGGGCACTCTCAGTCGTCTTGCAGATGACGCCCAGTTGGGCGAGAGTGTTGATCTGCTGGAGGGTGGAAAGGCTCTATGGAGAGATCTGGACAGGCTAGATTGGTGGGGTGAGGCCAGTGGTATGAGGTTCAACAAGATGAAGTGCTGAGTCCTGCGCTTCAGCCCCAACAGTCTTTAGCCATGCTAGGGGAGGTTTAGGTTGGACATGAGGAAGAAGGTTTTCACAGAAAGGGTGATTGAGCATTGGAATGGGCTGCCCAAGGAGGTGGTGTAGTCACCCTCCTCAGAGGTGCTTAAAGAAAGACTGGATGTGGCACTCTGTGCCATGGTCTAGTGGACAAGGTGGTGTTGGCTCATGGGTTGGACTCAATCTCAGAGGTCTTTTCCAGCCGAATTGATTCTGTGATTCTATAGCCTACACATCTGGGACAGCAAAACTTGCTTTTTACACAGAATCTTTCTCAGAATAATACTTCTGAATCTGGCCTTCCCCTTGCTTTAGAAATCATGTTATTTCATTGCTGAATTATCGATACCTCAAGATGAGCTGCAAGCTCTTGACAGGGTCTGCTGCTATCACCTCATTTTCCATATCTTGCTTATGTCTTTTGTACAGGAGCTCTGCCATGCTTCTTGTCAGGGATTTATACTTGTCTTTATTTTCTAGAGGTGTACACAGTTTAGGAAAGGAAAGCACTCCAGAAAATACTTTAAATAAGGTGTCCATGTGACCCTTTCACATATATAATGTTACTGATTTGAGTTGAAAGACAAGGGAAAAAAAATGGTAGTAACTTCTATGAGGGATTTTTTAAAGCTTGATTCTTACAAGCTGGAAATGAGAGCAGCTTTAACTGGCATTTTTGATGCTGCTCAAAACTTGGTAAAGTGAGCTAGTGAAAACTGACTTAATTTCTTGCCTGGGCTTGTAGGGATATTTTTATGTCATTAAGATGGAATTTTCTCTCACCGCTGCACTGGAAGTCCTCCAAGTGCATTTGCAAGGTTAGCAGAAAGAGGAAATGTACATTGAAACAAGCTCTGCCCATTTCTGCTCGGCTTGAGTAGGTCTGGTCTTTGTGAAGGTCTTGAAGAAATGCTGTGTCATCCTTTCCTGATGGTAATCCAGGAACCTGAGCAGGGTTTGAAAGAAGTGATATAAACTGATATGAGCTGGATATGAGCTATGTGTTCATTGCCATTACACACTCCCATCTCTTCCAGTGAGGACTGGTTTAGCTGTCTGAAGGTCAGGAATCCAGAAAATCCTGGCTGTATTGTTTTTCTCTGCATTATTAGTGGAAGAGATGATTACCAACAAAGAGACATTCAGGCTACCTATTTCGGACACCTACCTCCCAAGGAAGATTTGTCCCATCCTATTCTGGCGTGCCTGTTTCACTCAATTTTCTAGACAGAACCTCACAAAGGTGGTTAAAATTTTGTCTAGCGTTTTAATGGCTAAAAATAAAGTTTTGTTCTGTCATGTCTAGAGGAACGTAACTATCAGTTCTTTCACACAGGCCACCTGCCTGCCCCATTTGGCCATCCCCTTGCCCCATTTGCCCTTTCTCAGACTGGTTTCTTGACAATATAGTCATCCCACACTAATCTGGCTCATCCTGTCTGTGGCACTAGAGATGACTGAAGTTGTCTTTTCCTAACTGAAAGTGGAAAAAGAAGTTGCAAGAAATCTAATCATGGAGTGAATGGATCAAAGCATGTGTTTATATTCCAGGTGTGACTCCATGGCATAGGATGATTCTGACACCATTCTGGGTGTGGATTGCTGTGTTGATAAGGAACTCAGAAGGAGTAGAAAACAACTGCGAAAGTGCAGAAGCAAAGCCCTTAACACATCATTCTCAACTGATCTGCTCTAACTTCCACTGGCAGCAAAATGCTCTTTCTGGCATATTGTAGCTACTTCTTTTCTCCAGCATCTCAAGTAATACAATACCTTTTCATCATTTCTTGTTGCTGGAAGGGAAGTGATGAATGTTCATGTTCTGCTAGGGGAAGTTTTTCATCTAGGACACACAAATGCAGGCAGAAGATACTATTTGGTTGGTCCAAAATGAAGAAAATGAAGGTAGATAGAAAATGTGACATTTCTGCATCCACCTGTAAGTGTCTGTGGTTTTAAGACTAATACAGTAAGTCTCCTGTCAAGGGAATTTAGCTGCCAGCCAGATTGGTTTCCCAGAAAAGAAGTCTCTGTAGACTGGCTGCTGTTTAGTAAGTACACGGTGGCCATTATTCAAGCATTTGAGCAGATTCCTTTTGCTTGTTATGGGAAAAAAAAAATGGAATTATTCTCTCTTTGTTAAACAGAAATCATCATGTTCTTGAATTTATAACAGATTCATAGACATTAGTGCAAAGTAATTCAAAGGTGGGTTGCTTGGCCTGTCTTGTCTGTCTTTTTTTCCCTCTCCTCTCTTCCCCCCCAGTCATGCTCAGATGTCAGATGTTGCTGAACCTGTTTGGTTGCTTTGTGAAATCTGGAGGGGCACAAACTGCCACCTGGAGCTGCTACCCAGAGCAACCACTACGTCTGACTAGTTCACAAAGACACATTTATTCTGGTTGGCATTAATTAGATGAAGAAGGTAGGAAAGAAAAAGAGAAGAAAAGAAGTTATTGCATTCCTGAGCTGATAATATATACAGGACTGACAAGTAGAGAGGAAAATTGCAGAGCATAGCAGCCGTCTCTACTGGCAACTGAAAGCAGCCCAGTAACTTTGTTTTCAAGGGACTCGCGCTTTTTTGATTTGCTCTACAGAGAGCTAGGTAGGATAAACTGAGGATAGTTGTGGGGAAAAAAAATATTACCTGGAATGGAAAATTGAATTTGCAATAAATAATAAAACCACAGAATGAAGATTCCGATCCTTTGAATCTTCACTATGTAAAGCACTAATAGGCAACGGGTTTTTTGGGGGAAGGTTTTTTGGTGGTTTTTGTTTGGGGCTTTCTGAAATTATTGCTCAGCAAGTCGAAAACTTAAAAAATGGCATGTTATAATGGGTTAAAGCATTAAAAGTCTTTCAAAGGAGTAACTAATGGAAGATGGGCACATGGATGGCTGTTCCACTGCATCAGAGTGGGTATTCCTGGGAGAGGATCAGTCAGTAGTTGGTTTGTTCCTCAGTTTTCTTTTACCTCACCCATCTTCTACGGGACATAGCCTTTCCATGGCAACTGTTAAGAGAACATTTGGTTAATCTAGTGTGACTGCTTCCTATGAGATATTATATCTGTAATAAAAAACTCAGGTTCAAGGAGATTAAAATTAATGGCTGCAATATGTATTATTCTCAACTGGATATGTTAATACCAGTCCAGTATGAACTTTAGCTTTTGAAACATATTATTGCCTGTGTGATGACCTTTTCATTAACAGAAACTTGAAGTTTAACACCCCTACCAGTAAGAGGACTTTGTCATTCCTTTTAGGCTGAAAAATGTCATGCTCAAGACCTGGAATTTTCATAAAAATGCCTCCCTAAAGATATTGCTACTGCTTAATAGCCATCTGGTTTGGGTTTTTTTCTTAAGTCACCATGGGGACCTTTGTTCTTTGCTTTACCTGCTAGACTTTGTTGTTGTTCAAGCTTTTTCCTTTTCTCTAGCTTGACTACAAATGCACTGTTTCTTATCATGCTTTTAGTTGTAATTTACATTGTAGTTTATGATAGACTACAGTAGCAGGAGGTTCTTTTGGAGAACAGAAAGAAATACAATACAGTTTCCTTTCTTGGTCTATTTGTCCACATTACTTTTGGGGAAAGCTCCATCACATGGACTACAGTGGTAGTGGTACTGAGAACTGCAGGACCTCAGGAGAACCTACAACTTTAGAGATAGACTCTTCTTTCAGCCTGATGGGAAAGAATATTAGCATGAGTCCTTAATCTGAAATTTGAGAGTGGGTTGTGGTTTTTTCTGTCTAGATGCAGGTGCACCACCCTGAAGAAGATACTGACAAGAAAATAAGGAGTAGAGTATGACACAAGAGGAAAGTTGCCAGATAATTAGAGATTTAATAATAAATAGGGAAAAAATGATCTCTGTGTTGTCCGGGACTTGGTGCTTATTTGATTTCTTGCAGATCATGATTACTTGGAGGGAGAGTCATTGACGAGATTAATTAGAGATGTATGTTTAACAAGTGTTCAGTGGCTCTGATGGCTCATTAATGAAAACTTGAACTTTGTAAGAATGCTCTTTGCAATCCATGTTGGTTTATGAATTCAAACCATTTTGGTTTTGAATGGAGGAGAAATCAGATGAACAGGTCTGTAGTGCAACAAAAATAATATGTAATGGGTTACAGTGATTTATATTTCATTAGAGAATCAAAAAAAAGCTGAATCAACCCATAAATCAAGCATAATCAGCAAGGCCTGCCTTTGTGGAGATGTTTTCTTTAGCAGTATCTGGAGATCTGTGTTTAAATTCATCTTATGTGAGGTTACAAGAATTAGTCTTTGAACTAACTGAACACTAAGTATATAATTTTTTATGTTTCAAGCAATTTGCTTTCCACTGAGAACACTGAGTATCCAGAACCTTTTTCTTTTACACACTTGCATTTATAAATAGTTATATCTCTTCATTTGACAAACTATTAGAAAAATAACAAAAGGCTGCATATGTTTCTCTGCACATTAAGGATTTCTATCCTGAAGTTTTTGGAAATCTAAAAGGCAATTAATTCACTTAACAGACCCTGTGCTGGTAAAAAAGGATTTGAGTTTGCTTTGTTTTTCGTGAGTTAGTGTTCTTTATTAAAAGGCACAACTTTCTTTTACTAGTACTTTTCAAGACTATTCATTTTAATTTGCTAATGATCTTCATTTCTTTTAAAATGTACCAGTACAGTTAGTATATGAATATCGCTGGAAGACAATAGAAAATACCCTCAGGACTAAAGATTATTTCATTAGCATAAACTTGTTTGGTTCTAATCCTCTAAGTGTTTGTCTGCTTAACTTTATTTAGCATTCCCAATAAATTCTTGTATCTGATGCTATCTCTTAGTGTCTACAGAACAACTGCCACTACGGTTTGCAGTAAGAAGATTCTCGCTTCATAAGAAAGCTGTTGAACTATGGCTTTAGTTGCAAACAGAACTGAAATTTCAGCAAAACTGGGAGCTGAGTGTGAGGCTAAAATACACTGGTAATTACTGGAAGTGTAGATTCATACTACTACTCATGAATACCACATAATCTTCCCATAATACTAAGGGATATAGTTCAATACTTAAGAAAATAAATTTAGATTTCTTCTTTAATACAGTTCCTTGTGGCCATGATATAAAAACATGAACAGATTCAGGCAGTGTTTGTCAAGTTCATTAAAGTGATATCTTTATCCCAATCAGAATTGGATCACATAGAGGTAAAGCATAATCAGACATCCTCTTTATAAAGCATCTCCACCAAAGAGACTAACCCGCCTGTTATGCTAAAAAAATATAATTTTTAAAATATAATACAGTGGGGGATTTAGATGAGCCAAGGGCCTCAGACTGATTAAGACTAATTAAGACTGATTTCTAAACCTTCCAAAGTTTTGAGGCTGTCTAGATTTTAGATCCTAATATCCTCTCCACAATTTAGGAAAAATTGCCTTTTAAAATATTGTAGAAGACTGAGATTTCAGACGATGTGTTTAAAAACTTCGGGCTTCACATTTAGTAAGTGTCAGCTCAAGTTTGTTTTGGCATCGTACTGCTAAAAAGCAGTTAACAACAAAGGAAAAGAAAACAATTTTCTTATCTTTTCAATACAAAACCTTTTCCATGTGATGAGTTTGAAAGAGTAAACAATCCTTTTGGATATGCTGCAGGAGAAAACATAAAAAGGATCAAGTTCCTGTGCTTTTGACTGGGTTAGTTTTATTTTTTCCCCACTGTTTTAAAGCATATCCTTGCACACTGGTATTCTTCAAAGCTTATTTTGATTGTCAGGTTCTACTGATGTTTTCATACTCCTGCTCTGATCATTCCCTCAGTGTCCTTCAGGGAGTCAGATTAGAGTTCCGTGCTGTACTGTTAATCTAACAATTTAGAACAGAGTAATGAATCTTCTTTCTCTATCCAAAACCCAAAATGCAGCACTGAGCAAAAGGCTTCATCGATCACAAGGAATTGTTAGAAGCAAGTTCTGTGTAGCAGTAAAATGGTCTGGGAGTAGCTTTTCTTTTTCCCTTTCTCTGCTGCACCTACCCCCAAATTTACAAGCAGCTGCTGTACATTCTAAGCAAGGAGAATTTTTGTTCGTGGCTTACTTTGAAGTTTAGAAAGATATGCTTTTGTTTAAATTGGGGAAATATGATATTTGATAGAGCAATTTATAACCTGTTCAAATATGAGTGAAGTACTACACATTTCTCCTCCAGCAAGGCATAAACTATTTTAGAGTCACGTGTTGCTGTTGAAATTATAGTTTTGCCTTTCTCCAAACAGTCTTAATAGTGGGTCATTTATAGTATGGCTTACTGGGCCAAATTCAAATGATATTTAAATACAAATGAAGCACTAGGGGGGAAATGGCATACCTGCACTGAGTGACCCATCAATGTCTTAAGAGTTCCATCGATGAGACAAGATGATGTTTATAGTTCAAAGAGCAATTAATATTAAACAACTGTTTGAAGGAGAATTAGTACTTAGCATTCATAAAAAAAAAATTTCGTATTAAAAAATTGCTCAAATTGTAGCACATGAATTGCTCTTGGTGACATAATACTTCTTAATTTTTCTAAAAAGCCAGACTGCCTTTTTTTTTTCCTTTTATGTCCTTAGTGTTCAAGGAGAATTGCAAGGTGCAGTTGCTGCTTAAAGGGAAGAGCGTCTGTATTTTCTCCACTTCTTTCACTTGGGGTGAGCAGACAATGTGGCTAATCAGAAATGTACTGAAGGTATTTGGGAGCAGGAAAACCCTGCATCCCTAACATGCTGCTCTGAACAGCAGTGAGGCTGCTCTTACTCTGGCCCTGTACAGAAAGATGTGAGTTGCTAATGTCATTTGGATCAGCCCCTCTGTGCTGACTGACCATATGGTAAGAGAAGAAAGACTGGAGAGATACTATTTTTAGCGTATCCACTGTTGTTGGTTTTCTTCCTCGTAGAGTCCTATGATTAGCTGCATAGAACAAGTAATTTATGTGATTGTCCCTGCCTGTGAAAAAGTTACAAACTGCAGACATTAGCATATTTGTTCCATTTTTTAATTTTATACTTTCAATATGATCCATTATACTACACTATGGCATCTGCTTTCTGAAGACAGTGGGTTGATTGTTTGGAATAAGTGTCTTGCAGCAGCACCTATCAATCTAAAAATGTATGTTCCTTGTCCATCAAAATAAGATAAAATTGCACAAATAATGAATTTTGAAAGAAAGATTGTATTTCTGTTCTGCGCGTTGAGGAGTGGCATAGAGAATTCTCTTTTGAGGGCAGAAGCCAAGGCAGTAAAAATGAGATTTTGGAAACTGCATATTAGTATTTCCAAACTAGCAAGAAAAAAATCTTGTTTTCTAGCTTTCTTAAAAAAAAGTGGACCAATTTTCAAGTCCAACTGTTTTTACGAAGGCATCTATGCCTGATTTACAAGTGACACAATGGAACCCAGTGAAAAGCTGTGCTGGATGCTCGTGGGTCAGTGAATTTCAGGATTAACTTTGGATTATGATTTTGTTCCCCATGTAAATTGCTTCTCCCAGTCAGTCCTGGTATTATCTTTTTCTAGGACTTTGAATATTTTGTGGAAATAGGATTTCTTGTAACCTAACTGGGCACTTGCTTGTTCCTATTCTATTGTTGATGTGCTCCAGTTCCTAAGGTGCTCTGTTTCTTGATTGCAAGGAGCATTGTAACCAGAATAACACTGTAACTATACAGCACAGCTGTGAGGTGTGCAGAATGCCAAGTCTGATACTCGATGCTCCCTTAACAGGATCGCACTGATGAAACTTTTACCATGAAGAGCTGACTCTGAATTTGGCAGAAACAGAGGCTGCACATCAAATAGCAAATTCTGGAGACTCTGACATCAGAAATACATAATTTTAGAACCAGATGAAACGATGAAAGAATAATTTTACAGTGGGTCAATAGATGGATTTTCATTGTCTCTGAGCCTTAAGCTATATTAAATTTAGATACTTATACTTTAGTAACTTACCTCTCTAGTAATATATTAGCTCAGATATATAATATATTAGACTGAACTTCTTCATATCCTGTTTGAGCTAGGGATGTTGCCAGTTGATATCTGGTGAATCTTTTGAGATAGTTTAAGAAATTACTGTTACAAGCTACCCACTTCTTTTCACTCCTGTAATTTAGTGCAACCATACACACCTTAAGCAATCATTTTTTGTAGTTTATACCAAGCAAAGAAACACATGAGCTGTGGTTCAGCACTTCGTCTACTGATTCTGTGGTGAATGTGGTAACTTTCAGCAGAAAGGAGATGTTAGTGGTTGAAATATCTTTTGTTTAATTTGTAAAATTCACCAAAGCTCTTGGTAGGTATCATAAGAATGCAAATGCACAGCTGTGTTGGCTCTGAGCACTAAAGATGATATCTTGTTAAACTGTGGTAATTTGATTATATTCAGTCATGTAACTCAGTCCTTCTGCTATATGAGAATCCAGCTCCATATCTGAAGACATCTCTCTTGAGATTTTCATGAATTTTAATAGGTATTGAAGAGGAAGAAGTCTAGAAGACATCTATTTTATAGTTCAGGCTAGTTCAAAAGTGGAAGAAGGGAGATTAGTGTGGCAGAGGATATTTGTTAGATGCCTTTATCTTAAGATAATATTTTTGAATGATAACTCAAACAAGCTGGCATCACCAGTGGCCCAAATATAACTTTATGAGGCCATCGGTTTGAACTTATAATTATTCACTTGCATACATATGTACATGTGCATACCTGTGCATAAGCAGTGAAAAGTACTCTGAAGCCTTTGCTGACAAACCATCACACAGACACACTCAGCTCTAAGTTCTGAAATCTCCCTCACTGCTGTCTATCGTAACATGCGCACTGTTACCCTCAAATTGAAGTAAAACTCATGCAGGACTTAAGGCAGATGTATCAGCAAAATTAAGGTTATTGGAATTGGTATCACTTTTAGAAGTTATCACTTCTTAAGGAAGAAGATTTAAATAAAAATGTTTGGTTGTTGAAACTGCTTCAGACTGTGGCTGGTTGTCTGCAAGCAAAGGGCATGAAAATGCAGACTAGGATCTGGACAAGGAAAGCAGCAGGACTGCATCTGATAATCATAGAATCAAGAATAATTTGGGCTGGTTGATCACAAATGCATCTGGATGAGTAAAATGGCTGGAGAGACAGTCCAAAGAAACTACATGACGCTGTTTAACGAAAGATCAAAGACAGGACATGTGTTGAGGAATCTAAAATTCTTCTGTCTAGGACTTGTGCTATGGCTCCTACTGGGCTGCTTATAACTTGACTTGACTATAGGTTATCCATGTACATTGAGCATCACGGAAAAGGGTTCTAATTATTGTCATCCCTCTGCACAACTGTCTCGCTTTCTGCATGCTCAGTTTGCCTGTTAGAAGCTGCTATTCTACACACAAGTTAACAGACGTTGCTAGCAAAAACCTTTTAAAAACCTTATGAAAAATGTGCATTTGTATGAGGTTTCTGGTCTATTGTTTCAAGGAAATGAAATGAATAAGAAATTAAATAATCACAGCAGTTGTTTATTGCTTCAAAAGAACAAAGCACAGGCTCTTTCATAGACGAAAAACCTAAGACAAGTGTGGATTTGCAACCTTATGCTCAGATGCCTGAGGTATTTTTTGTTTCACTTTGTTTTGTTACCACTGTATGAAAGAGGGAATTGCAATATGAAAAACGGAGAACACAAGGAAGCAATTCTTTCCTGCTGTTTCCATTTTGTGTGACTTTTTAACACCTTTGTTGGAGACCAAATGTCTGGTGTGACTTCAGTCAGGATTCCTCCCGGGCACTTGGTAAAGCATTTGCAGTTTCCTGTTGCAGTTTGCTGCTTACATACAAGTTAAGGTAAATTTAAAAAAAAAGAAAATGAAGCAACTGCTATCATCTTGTCTTTCACCCGGTGAATCTCAGAGAGTAGGGTCTCTCTATTGTTGATAGGAAGAGAAGTTTGTAGGAAGAGAGTACACACAAGTGCTGTACTCTCTCAGATTGTCCCAACTTTTGGCAAACTGCTGGACTTTGCGCTGTTACGTTTTTGAACAATATTTGGAGAATACAGTAAAAAAGAAGTGAAATAATTATTTGCCACAAGTCTGTCATGCAGAGTTCTGCCATTCTGGAGAACAACAAGTTTGGAAATGTTCCTTTTGAGCGTTGCCGGCTTGGGCAGTCCAAGCCAGCCTCCCATTACATGGCTGCGTGCTGCCAGCCCCAAATCTGGGCTAATTGTACCCACAGCTGAGCTAGACCTCACCCAAGCCATGAGTCAGCACTGTCCCACCACAGCCCTTGGTGGCTTGCTGGGATGCTCTGCAAGAAGATCCATTTCTTCCTGCCTTCACCCCACCAGGGCTGGCCCTTGGGAGGGAGAGGAGGTGTTTTGCTGTGGGCGCAGCACAGAGGGCTGGCTTTGGGAGCACGGATTCTGGCGGAGGCGGTTAGGTGGAGCGGGTTTTCCTGCAATTGTAGGGGAGATTTTCCTGTTGTGTTTCAGCCACGACTGTCTTGCAGTTGCAGACGCAGTCAGTGCTGCCACAGGATTACTGGGACAGTGGTGGCTGCTACTGCCTGTCCCAGCTGGGCTGCCGGTGGTTCCTGTGAGGGTCAGCGTGGTCCCTGTCTCTGCAGCAATGTTCCCCACAGAAGATGTAGGGCGAGATCCAGCGGTGGGTATGCAGCTGGGTGGCTTTGTGGGAATGGAGCAGATGCATATGTGTATGCTTGCCATTGCAAGTAATTTAGAAAGTATTTTATAATGTGTTTAGCAGTTGTAGGGAGGAGTTGAGGTTTGCTCTGTTGCTGTGATGAATTATGTTTTTGGTACTGGGAAGTCTGGAAAAAATGGAACATTTTTCATCTTGTGTTTTCAAACAAGGACTTATTGTCTTGTTAGTTGTCATAAAACCAGTTAGAGAGATAAAGGGGCATTAGCATCTGCATAGTGTTAGCAACATCTGGAACATTATTATTCTGTTAAAATAACAGATGAAGGCTGAGATACATGTTTACATGAGAAGAATTTGAAAAATACGATCATTCCCTGAAGCCTGCTTCACTCCTTGTGCAAAGTCTTTCAAATTCCATTTATTTACTTGTAACTAATGAAGTTACATAACATAAAGCAGTGACATGCTTCAAGTATGATGGCTGAGAGGTGATGCTTTTTCAAAGGATGTTCATTTGGCACCAGTGTGCTCAGACTGATGGTCTGGTCACTATGGTTATTTTATATGCAAATTCTATATTCATAAAAGCCCACAAAATGCAGCATACACTTAGGAGAATCAGCAGTGTGTATAGTGCCCAGGTACAGAATTATCATGTGACTTTCCCAGTAAAATATTTCAAGACAGGCAATTGTCTGAGAACAGGATGACAGTCAGTGATGTTTGAAAGTAGGTATTTATGAAGCTGCTGGAAGAAAAAGCTGGAAGCTATGCAGATGCACACCAGTAATTCTTTCTCAAGTGCTACTCTAGTTATTACAGTAACATTGACCTGCTTGCCAGCTGACAGGAAATCTACAATTTTGTTCTTTTTTTTTTTGAGATAAACTGTGAGACTTTTTTGTGTCATTGATGAAGAACATCTAAAGGGATGTAATTAAGCTATTGTTTTCTCTTTCCATTCTCTCTTAAAAGCTATTAAGTTATTTTGTGAGTGATATTGAGAACCTTTTATTTGAGAGGCCTTTTGGCAGTATTGGTACAGTTATTCAAAAGCAATTGCTCATTTTAGTTGCTCTTTCCTATTCCCTTTTGGGATGTTCTGAAGATTATCTACAGGAAAATTAATTTGGGGATGTCAAGTAAACTAGTAAGTAGTCCAACCAAACTAGTAAGTAGCTCTGGATCCTTTTCATGTGCACGTGAACGCATACGTGTGTGTGTTGTCAGAGGACAGACATAGCTGGGTAGTAAAAAAAGTATTTGCCAATAATTTAATGAGGCTACTCAGCATGGCTTTTCCCAGGATCAGCATCTCCTTGAACACAGAAGAGCTGTATAAATCAAACACCACCCATATCTCAGGGCTGGAGGAAACTGGGACTCTAAGATGAAACAAAGACACTCTATAGTGAGGGCTCAGAAAGACAACCTTTCACTCTGCAGAGTGAGAATGAATTTGATACTGGATCTTCTGGCAGTTGTACAGCACCAACACAGGCTTCAAATTGCATTGCTGATACAATGCAGCCCTCTGCTGCTGTTAATTTCTTAGCTTAAAGTAATGAAGTTTTGCCACAGTGTGGTTACTAGAAACTGAGGCAAGATTACGTGGCTGTGGATAATGACTGGTTTTATCTCAGATCTTTAAAAAAGCCTTAAAAGGATAACATTCTTAAAGGATGTAAATGCATAGATGAAACTACTTGAGATCACCAGGGTTTATTGTGGTTTGTTTCTGCTTAGTAACACTTTCTTAAGAAACAAAACACCTGTGGGCATGTCTCTGGTAAGCAATAAAGCACTACAGGCTCTTTACATAAAACACCAATTGATATGACTTGGGAAGTCCTGAAGAGAGGTTAGGTGGAACCTTGTCACCTTCTTAGTATTTAGCTTTATTAGGAAAGAATAAAGACTAAGACTTTGTGTTTCATTGTAAGGAAGGGGTGGTACATCACTGCACAGGCTGGGTTAGGATGCCAAACCCTTGGGTGTCTTGGGGGCAGAACAACTGCAGCTTGTTAACCACTAAATACAGTTCTGTACTTCTTTTCTCTTCTCAGCTGATTTTGTGGTTTTCATTTTGTGTCCTCTTTTTTCAGGGTCAGATTTTTTAATCATGCACTATTTTACACATGCCCTAACTATTTTGGGTTATCTGGGTTATTGCTGCCATTTGGTAACGCCAAGCAATCTGAAGAAAGGACTAGTAAAGTCATTACTACACTCCTTGGTACAGTGAGTGGGAGAAACTCAACCCTTTGAAACCTTTTAGAGAATTGTAGTAGATGGCCGGAGAGACTGGGGTGAACAGTTGGAAGGACAGGGGTCTTTCACCTGGTTCATGATCTGCAGTATAGGAAGGCAAACTATTACTTCGTCAAAAAAACTATGAGTAAAATACAGTAGTTGAAGTTATGTTTGTCAAGCAGGCTGGTCTTAAGACTTAGGGCAGACTTGTATCTGGTTCTCAAGAACTGTCCACATGCCTTTTGCATGCAGCAGGGACCAGAACTATCCAAATCCAGAAAAACTCCCTCTCAGTGGTGTCAGCTGGAAAGATGTTGCTTTGAGATAATTCTCTTGCAACTCGACTCAGTTTTCTGCATCTCCTCTTGGATTTTTAAGTAGAGAACAATAGAAATTAAGCACATTCAAAGATACTTATTTGAAGCAAATTTGGCTAAACAACTGATTGTTGAGCACATAAGAATAAAAAAGAATATATGTTAGATTCTCTATTTTCTCTTTTTAGAGCTCAAGAACACTGGAAACAGTTACTTGTTAGTTGATGTAGTCTTAATTGTTTAGATTCTTAAGTTCATTTCATACATGGAATAAAATAAACATATCTAGAAAGCACAGATCACTTAATACTAAAGATAATCTCAATTAGTTTAAATGAGATGGCTTTAGAGATGGCCATTTCTTTCTACTGATTTCTAAGGCACCCTATAGAGACCTGTTCAGATGAATGTCACCATCTGCATTTAGGAACCACCATGCAGCAAGAGAGAGATGGATTCTCATTTTTTTTCTTTTAGTAATTTGCTACCAGGTGCTTGCAGATTTTTGTTTGGGTCTATGGAGCTGAAGAATGCTCCTAAAAATCATTCTGCTAACAGAGAACAGGAGCCTGGTACCCCAGGCTGCGGTGGTAGAAATATGCCCGTGGTGGCCCCAGTAACACCATTAGGACAGGAAATGTCCCCACTCCTCTCAGAGTAGGACTCAGGGTCTGGCGAGGACCTGTGTGGAGATCCTCCTTCCTAGTGGAGTCGTTCTCCTGCTGGTTCCCATTTTATTATTCTCAGGGTCAGGAAGCCTGAGCTGAGGGTTTCCTCCATGGGTGACAGGTTTCTGTCAGAGGTCTAAAACAGATAACCTTCAGAGCACAGATATAATTTGTGCCTTATCTTCCACCTTCCCACAGTTCACAGCTAACTTCTCCTTCTAACTTCCCCTACCTGACTAAAATCTTGATTTTTAAATACACCATTGATCTTAGGGAGTTCAGTATACTGAGAGTACAGCAGACATAAATTAGAAGGAGCTCTTCAGTGTTAGACAGTAGGGGTTTTTTTTGCAATAGCCAGAATCTCTTTATATTCTTTGCAAATCTACAGAATAGAACTCTTGAGAAAATATGTTCATTCCTTTAAAAAAGTAAAAAATCGTTTATAGGCTTTTTTGAGGATCACATATGAAGACCTGGGAACAGGACAGTGAGAGATTAACACTGTATTTTGTAAAGTGATTATAAATACAAGGAGCTTTAGTTCATCAAAAATACATCTTGCTGTTAGTTTCAGTTCTATGTGGTGGGTGAGGTCATACCTTCATACCTGTGTCAGTTCCTGGGGCGTTTCTTGCTGTTATTTTAAATACTCTCTTTGATAAGAAAGCAGACCCTGGTGTTCCTCTGTGAGAACTTAAAATATCATTATCTAGGTGAAGACATGATTATGAATTTAAGTAGTATCCATGATTCCCTTTACTTAGCTGTGGGGAAGGAATATATAGAACAACTTGGTGGGAAGAGAATGCAATCATTTCTTTGTGCCACCCTAAGACTGCCTCTGAAAACTCGCAGTAGCTTAATGGCTCCAGTGTTTCCAACCTGCACTAACGTATCTGTGTGTGTGACCCCTTGTGACTTGAAGGAATGTGTTGGAACACATAATTTCTGAGTATTGCTGTTGCTGTATCATCTACGCTAAAACCAGGGTGCACCATGTCATCTAAGGCATTACACAAGCTGGGGAAATGTGAGAGATTTCCAGCTCTACTGTGCAACCTAAGCCTTATTAAAACTGGTGGGTTTGGGTGGGTAAAATTGTTTTACCTTCCTCTTGTTGTGGAGTGGCATCTATATCAAGGAAGCTCTTAGCTTGAAATGAGTGAGGAGAAAAGAATGGTGTGGTATACAGCAATTTTTTTCTTCTTTGAGACTTGCTCCAGTTGTTGTTTTCCATGCTGCCAGTATCCAGACCAAGATGTGAACTTGATATTTGTTCCTATATAGCTATGATATACCCCAGAATAAATACCAGTTTCTCAAAGGAATAGTGCGAATTTAGTTGAGGAGATTTTTGGAACAGACCTTCAACCATAAATTTAATTGGAGGTCAGTGTTGATTCACATGTGCTAAAGAGCAAACAAGTGATTGCTTTCCTTCCCCCGAAAAGAATGTAAAGTTACAGGAGTTGCAAAAACATAAAAAATAAAAGCCAAAAAGCATTCCAAGTGTATAGTAGCATAGGTTTATGTGCACATGTGTAATATTGTGACTAATATATTACTATATATAATATAAAATCAGCAATTTATTGGTTGCTTTGGAATTTACAGGACATGATCCTTTTTTTCTAGTCTGTTAGTTTTTGAGCCTTAGTTGTTGTTTTATCTCCCCTGAGAAGGAATATGTGATGTTGTGCCAAAAACCTTAATTCTGTGAGATGTTCTTGTCTCACCGAATAACATAACAGGATTCATCTTTTCAACAATATATTCTCCTACTAGCATATGTTTCAACCAGAAAAGGATGTTGTCAAGGCTTTATATCACTGCAAACAGCATAGCAGGTGTGCTTTTGCCGTATTGATATCATTTAAATGTTGCAAACAACTATCTCAACATTATGGAAACACTGCATGTAACTTCTAGACAAGGCAGATGATCATTCTGTCAATGAAAATGTATGAATAGGATGATCTAGTAATTTTCTTTCATGCTGAACCTTTGTTTTTGCGTATCAGGAGCTGTTGAACAGACACTATCCTTTGAATATTTATTAATTTGCATTGCTTTGATAAAAGCCAGTGGGAAAACAAGTATTTGCTTGCTCTGAGGTGTGTGCATCTTGCTTTCTTTACTGTTATAGAAGTTTCCATTAAACACTTCTAAAGAAAAAAATGTGATGTTCGATTATTAGTTCCTTTAGCACTACTCGCACAAACTACACTATTTACATTAATATCTCACTAGCAGTGCTGCTGGCAATTGCTACATCATGAGTACTCACAGACTTCAATATCTGTGGTGCAGAAGATAAAATCCGTAATGGACTAGGGACTACCTGGGCTATGCAGGAGTTCACTGGTTTGATCTCATTCACTTGTTAGAAAGAAAAGGTTTTCCCCAGACAATTTTGTGCATGTCCTAGAAAAAGGATAGAAAAAGGCAAAAAGAATGGTATTTTCTTCTCTTTTTTTCACTGTTAACAGAAGAAATTGAAAGCTGGGGTTTTTTTAATAGCCTGCAGCAGGTTTATGACAGGAACAAAAATGTAAAATTTTACTTTTATTGTGCACTTAACAGAAAAATGTTGCCACTTTGAAAGCTACAGCTGTGTATTATGGTAGTAACCTGCTTAAGCACTCCACAGATTACTCAGGAATAGCATGAGTGTTGACTGTAATTCCCCTTGTACTTAAATCTAGGATACATACATGTATGGACACACACATGCATAACATATTTTATTGCATTTCAAACTTACATACTTGTATTTTGTATTCAATTTCTTTTCATGTTTGTATAATGGCCATTTAATAAGTTTAATTTTCTATCCGAAAAAGTTGGCAAGGATTTCAACAAAAATACTTCAGGTGTTCAATCTTTAAATTAACCAGTGGTCTTGTGTCCATCCTGTAGATGAGTTTGGAGGACCAGGGTTGAAATGGCCTTACTGTAGCAGCCATTCCATAGCAGTCTTAACACAGTAAATTGCTAGAAAACATGACTAGGAAAAATGCTATTCAAGCTTGCGTATGCATATTTTGGCTATAATTCACCAAACCACTACAAACTATGATTTTACCAGAGAGAATTTTTGAGGAATTTTGGAATATGTCACAAGTCCAACTCTTACCCGCTGCTATTTGTTAGTAAGATGCTTAAAATTTCTAAAATGGCCTACAGCTGCTTCTTCCTACAACAGGAGTGAGTTCACTACGATTGAAATGAAACAGCTTTAAATCATGCAATGAGCTCTGCCTTTACAGCAGTGGAAAGTGAACTTTTGTAGGAAATTGTTTTCCACTGCTTTTCCACTCCTGATAGACTCTGTTCTCACCTTTCCTGAAGGCTGTAGGACTAGCTGGAATAGAAAAAGAGCAGGAGACACTATGTGGCATGCTAAAACATTGCCTGCTAACTTTATTGTAATAGCTAGGGATTTATTCAGTGTGGGGAGAATTCTGTAGTGCTTTACTGACCAAAAGTGATCTCAATACACTAGAATTTTTGACACATTCATTTATAAGTGTAGTTTTATATTTGTGGTGAGTTGACCCTGGCTGGATGCCAAGTGCCAACCAAAGCTGCTCTGTTACTCCCCTCCTCAGCTGAGTAGGGGAGAATAACTATAATGAAAGGCTCATGGGTCAAGGTAGGGACAGGGAGAGATCACTCACCTACTGTCATAGGCAAAACAGACTCGATTTGGGTAAATTAATTTGACTTTTTACCAATCAAATCAGAATTGGGTAATGAGAAATAAAATACCTTCTCCTCCAACCCTTCTTCCCAGGCTTAATTTCACTTCTGATTTTTCTGCCTTGTTCTCCCTAGCAGCAGTGGGAGATGAGGAATGGGGGTTGCAGTCAGTTCACCACACATTGTTTCTGCCACTCCTTCCTCCTCAGATGGAGAGCTCCTCACACTCTTGCCCTGCTCTGGCGTGGGATCCATCCCATAGGAGACAGCAGTTCCTACAAGAACTTTTGCAACATGAGTCCTTCCCACAGAGTGCAGTTCTTCACAAACTCTCCAGTGTGGGTCCCTTGCACAGGGTACACTCCTTCAAGAACAGGCTGTTCCAACACAGGTCCCTCATAGGGTCCCAAGTCCTGCCAGGAATCTGCTCCAGCATGGGCTTCCTACAGGGTCACAGACTCCTTCTGGCATTCACCTGCTCTGGTGTGAAATCCTGCAAGGGCTGCAGGTGGATCTCTGCTCCACCAGGAACCTCGGCAGACTGCAGTGGGACAGCCTGCCTCACCACGGCCTTCACCATGGGTTTGTGCAGAAAAATTCACGTTGCCAGAGGTTTATGTCCAGAAAGGAGACAGGGGAGTCCTGTAAATTTATTCATGAACAAAGAGAGAGGCCATAGGGCATTTCCCCATGGGGTTTCTCAAACTGTTGGAGGATGCAGCCTCCTTTTCATCCTAATTTTCCTGGCTGCATCACCCTCTCCCTTTCCCCACTGGCTAAGGCACTTGGAAGGTACAGACTTCCCAATTCACCTATTATATATTCCCCTTAACTTGCACACACAAACACACACACCCCCTCTGTATAACATAGCTCTATTAAGTTCAAAGTTCAGGAATACAGCATGACCTTGGCTGAGCAGCAGTCCATGTCAATTAGTAACGTTTTCTGAAACTGGTGGTTTCTCCTGTTACTTACCTACCTACAAATCCCTCGGCCCTATCTACAAACATATTCACACCATCTGTTTGTAAAGACATATTCATCTTATTCCTTTCAGGTTGCAGGGAAATCTGCATCTGGAGCATCTCCTCCATCTCCTTATTCATTGTCCTTGCTTTCTGCAGAGCTGTTTCTCTCAAATACTCTCACTCCCTTCTTCTCTGGCTGCAATTGCTTCTCTGCAGTAACTTTTTTTTCCTCTTCCTAAATCTGTTATCTCAGAAGATATCCCACTGTTGGTGCTGGGCTACGTCTTGGCAAGTGAAGGTGTTAATGCCACCTACAAAATATATCATGCTTGTAACCAGAGGTACAGAGATGCTAATACCAGTAGTGTTAGTAGAAGTCTTGCAATGAGTTAGATTGATTTTGGGATTTCATTTAGTGCATGTTTACAATATACTGCATAAGTAATCATTACGTGCCTGGGGAGGTGTCAAAAATTCAGTTACTTAAGTATATTTTTGTTGTTTAAATAACATTTGTTTTGACAGTCACATTTATTTTGATATCTGCTCTTAAAAGTACCTCCTGTGGGTAGAAAAATAATACTTGTAATTTCAATTACATTTTGGTTATAATATAATTTTATGCCAGTAATTCCATATTTTTGCAAATAGGAAATTGTTTACTTGAAACACCTTCTTTCCTTTCTGTGTCTGGAGGCTGTGTGCCTTTCAATTTTTGAGCTAGGTTGAATATGGAACACAACCATATGCATATGTATGCATATTGTATTTCTGCCTAGTCTTCCAGTATTTGTAGCTATGGATTCTCTACCATTCTCAAGGAAAAAAAAAAAAACAACGAACCCCAGACAAATTCAATATGAAACTTTAAGGCAAGGGCCAGTGAGTTTGAAAGATTTTGTAGCTAGATAATCCGCACACTGATCTGTACTTTAGGCGCCTATTTAAAAGTGAAAGCAGAATTGCAGTGGATTAAAGAGTAATCATTCGATTGTCCAGAAAATGCAGCCCCTTTTTGGTGAGGGGCTCTGAAAGGATTCATTATTCAGTCCCAGGTGTGGTGTGATTTGACTTACTTGCAACTGCAAAAGAAAATAGGAAAACGTAATTTTTTGGTTTCTATCAGTGTGCTCAGCTTTGTTTACCTTGGAAGATAGGTTCTTATTCATAGACTTTTACAGCCTGAGATCAGATTTTGGCACCCTTGCTCATACTGAATAGCATTAGTTAGGGCTGAACTGCTGCTCATTCAGGTCAGATAGATTAGAGTTAGCCATCAGTTGAGATGGTGGTATTTGTGTAGAGCCCCAATGGTGATTTGAACATCTTTCTATGAGGCAGTGATGCAAATGTTTTTCTGCTGCTTCTAGCTGTTTATCTATACATCTCTTGTATAGGAGTACCATAAAAAAGCCTCTGCTTAAAAGAAGTGCTTTAAGAAGGAAACAGAATGAATGAAACTGTTTGGCACATGGAGGAGCAGAAGGAATTTTGTACAGAAAGATTAGCATAGAAGAAAGCCCTGTATTCTGAATATGGTCCTAAGAAACAAACCTGAAAGGCTGGCAGGTTTTCACAGGGCTGCCAATAGATGAGCAATTATTAGTTTGTTTTTCTAAACATTGTCTCCTGCCAAGCCCAAATCCCCCTCTCCCTTTTGCAGTGCAGCATTCAGCCTGCAGGACAAGGGGATGATGAGGTAGAAAGTTGTGGTGTGGAAGGGATTCAAACAATGTGAATGAGATTTTGATCTTCTGGGACTTCTGTGAGACAGAGAGTGAAGAGGAAGAAAGACAAACTGGTCTTCATTTACAGAAAAGGCTTTAATCTCTTCTGTGCTGTATGGCTATAGCTGAGAGGGGAGTTGTCTTCCTGCTTATATTAAATTTCCAGACATTTAATTTTGACCAGATGCACCATGCAATTATGGCAGCTGATGGATAGCTATAAATGAATTATTCTTTGGCAAACTGAACTTTATTTCAAATAAGATCAGCATCACGGAAGATGCAGGAAAGCAAATTTTGTGATGGGGTCAGTGCATTTTTTAAATGCTCAGATTTCTTGGCAGAATAAAAGGCTACACTAGAGCAAAGAGGAAAAGTATCCTAATTTCTAAGCATACCTCTGGAACAGACGCCTTGCTGTTCTTCCCACACAGCAAGGAGAACTAAATACCAATGGTGAAGTCTGAACCTTTCCTCTGTTTGCTGAACTTTCCTTTTTGCTTTGGTTTGTCTTGGGGTTATAGGTAGCATTCCTGTCACTGCCACCACACTCCCCACACTAATTGTCATGAAGTACAGAAGATTCAAACATGCTTGGTTCCCAAGGCTGCTAATGAGCCCTGAGCTTTTCTCACCCTTAATGAATCAAGGTTTGTTTATGGGGCATTCTTGTCCTTCTCTCCTTTTCCCTGGCCAGGGGAGGAGTTAAGAGTTCACACAACTGAACAATGACTTTACAGTGTAAAGACGATGCAGCTGTGCCATCTGAAGCCGTCCTCAGTTATGAGCAACAAAGCTTAAATAGATTGTACTGTGAAGAGGTACAGCTCTGTGAGTGTGAAGCATAGCTTTTGCTTCTGCTTCACTGACCTGTCTGCTTGTGGCAGTGACGGGCCCTTGACGGGAGCTTAGGCAGGGAGAGCTGCGTAGGGCGACTCTTTCAAAATCATTCTCTGTAACACTGAGCTCAGGAAAGGAAGCAAAATGAAGTTTCAGTTGATCTCTGATGGGGGTGTACTGCTGCCTTCTCCAGAAAATTCCATGCCCTCCATTCAAAAATCATTGATTCTAGTCCAAATCCACTTCAGGGGTTTAATAAGGTCACTAAAGCAAGCCATAGTTTGTATGTCTTAGCAGTAGAGAGTAGTCATACAAAAGCAGGTACTTACACAATCACACACAAACTCCTCCTAGGCAAATCACACATTTCACTATCTTACTATATTTTACTTTCTTACTGTCTAGAGGCTTTTCTTTTATTAGAGGATAGGATTATCACTAATGTGGGCTAAACTACTGTTTGACATCTACCTAATTAATCTTCATTTGGGCATGTCAGTTACAACACTGTGCTCCCATGGCTATATTAATCTTACAAAAACATCTGATATACTTTTTGGCATATGTACACAGTTATATATGCACAAAAACACAGGTGCATATAAATACAGCCGCATGTGTTCTTGAAATACATAGGAGTATATCAGTATATGATATATATCATACATACATGTAGGATATCACATGCGTCCCTAGAAACATTTTTCCTTGTGTTTATATCCATGTGTATATTTGCACAAGTAAACACAGATATGTACTCTAAATGCTAAGTGCTATTGCTATAGTAGCAAGTGAAAATTTCAATCTGATAAAATAACTCTTTTGATGCTAATAGAGATTTTAAATTTATTAGTTATAATACTCTGGACTAATCCTTGCACAATGCTATACAAAGTTGAAGGATTTTTTAAAAAGTTTTACCGATAAATGAGTGAAGTCAAAAGTGGCATCTGAAAAAAAATCTAATTTTGCTGTAATAGGCAGTTCAAACTTCATTATTTTGGGTTTTAATAATGCACAGAAGTATCTGCTGTTTTCCTTGATCTCATGAGAGAGAAAGGGAAAGAGAAAAAAAAATGAAGAGCATTTGGGCTTTTTTCATTCTTAAGTGAACAGAGCGGGGGGAAAATAAAACAGTTTAAATACCTTGATGTGTGTATGTGCAGGTTCAAAACTTTTGATTGCTCTCCCGCCCGGCGTGGTGGGTTGATAGACCAGGGAGCAGTGGCGAAAGCTGACAACCCCCCACGGCTGACCCCTCATGTTTTCTCTCGCTTAATCGAATTTTACGTGTGTTTCCAGATAGCTGATCAGCTTCCCTGGATTTCGCTGACGCCACAGGAAAGCTTTGCCTGAAGATGGAAACACTGGAGTCAGAACTGACCTGCCCTATCTGTCTGGAGCTGTTTGAAGACCCGCTGCTGCTGCCTTGCGCTCACAGCCTCTGCTTCAACTGCGCGCACCGCATCCTGGCCTCCCACTGCGCCACCAACGAGCCAGTGGAGTCTATCACCGCCTTCCAGTGCCCGACCTGCCGCTATGTCATCACCCTCAGCCAGCGCGGTCTAGACGGGCTCAAGCGCAACGTCACCCTGCAGAACATCATCGACAGGTTTCAGAAAGCCTCAGTCAGTGGGCCCAATTCCCCCAGCGAGACCCGCCGGGAGCGGGCGTTCGATAACAACAGCATGTCGTCCTGCGAGAAGGTCCTCTGCCAGTTCTGCGACCAGGACCCTGCCCAGGAGGCAGTGAAAACCTGCGTTACCTGTGAGGTGTCCTACTGCGAGGAGTGCCTGAAAGCCACTCACCCCAATAAGAAGCCATTCACCGGCCACCGTCTCATCGAGCCCATCCCGGACTCTCACATCAGGGGATTAATGTGCTTGGAGCATGAGGACGAGAAAGTTAACATGTACTGTGTGACTGATGACCAGTTAATTTGTGCCTTGTGTAAACTGGTCGGAAGACACCGTGACCATCAGGTGGCAGCTTTAAGTGACCGCTATGACAAGCTAAAGGTCAGTGTTACCTATCAATTTTTTTTAGCCAAGCAGTGTGTGGTTGGGAGGGAAAGTACCCTTTGGTTGCATGCTAAAGTCTTCATTCGGGCAGTGGTTGGGACAGGCAGATGTGCAATCTCTAATCATAAGATACATATACAGATCTGTACGTGCATTTGCTCACCATGTAAAAGGTGCCAGGTTTTACTTAAGAAAAAATCCCTCACTTGTGTTTGGATTTCTCTAAAGCTATAATAAAGAATATGTAGCATATAGTACTGTTTAGGTGAATTTTCTTATCTATCTGCAGCTTTACTCCTGGCTGTTGGTAAGGTTTAGTGCTGACTACACATACACAGGCACTCATTGATATGTCAGGCATTCTTTGCACATGCTTTGCTGTTGATTATATTTCCTTAGGTTATTTTCATTGTGAAAAGCCCCTCACATCACCACTAACAGGAGATGCATTTATCTGTGCTGGCTTCAGGAATGCCAGCTGCCCATCCAGCCAGGGAAGCCGAATGCCGGCTCCGCTTCTCCAGCGCTGCCTCCCACTAGGCTCGCAGGCAGTGCAATCCTGGAAACAAAGCCAAAATTGTTTCTGATCTTCTTGCGGCATTCCCACGGTTCAGCAAACTTCTGGTGCATATCCTGCCAGGTAGCTGGGAGGCTTCCAGGTGTGCTGACACCCTGGGTGAGGTGGCAGTGGGCAGCCAGGTCTCAGGGTGCTCTGGAGGCTTTCCAGGCTGCCAGTGGAGGGAGAGCTCCTGCTGAACATTGAGGCCAAGGCAGGTGGCCTCACACCCACCTGGGTGTATGTTTCTCTCATGCTGATTCCTGTGCTGCTGCAGAACCAAGGCAGGAATTAGGCATCCCGCACTTTCCTCCACCCACTCCCTCTGGACAGTGTGCATGTGCATGTGCCTGTGTGCAGCTGGCGGGGGCAGATTTTTTAAAGATGGACTGCAATCAAGAAATCACAAGCATGGAGAGCAAGGCTTATCCGCCGGCCTTCCCATGCAGAATTTTGAATGTGGAGAAGAAACGGAATTCTAGGTTTAACTACTTAGATACTTTCAGATTAAAGTGTGTGGCTGCACAAGTGTCTATATCTTTAGATGATTGCTGGTGAAATCTGCATACATGTTTTGTGTGGGTTTTGTACCCCTATGCTATGCAAACATATGGATCATATTCTATGAAAGACACTTTTTACCTGGACCTGATAACTTCCTTTCAAATCTTAAAGACCTTTTTATTTACCGAAGAGTTGATTTTATTGATTTCTTTTTTTCTGAACTTTTTATTATTTAAATAGTTTTGTCGTTGATAACATTAGCACAGGCCAGAAAGGTGAATAGGTTCATGGATTTACAGTGCTTTTTAATAATCCAGTGGGTTTACATCCTTAACAGGTGCTACTATTTAGTAACGTAACAATGTGTTAGTTACCAACTTTATACCAGTAGGAATATACTACTTAACATGAAAGAGCTTCAATATTAAATACTGGATAAGCATTTTCTTGAGGATGTGAAAAAAGTAGTAAATATTTCTTGGTGTCAATGTACATAGATAATTCAAGTCTTGAAAGAAGACTTTAAAAGGCATGTCTTCTCCCTTGTGATCTTTGACTCAATACTGTAGATAGGAAGAAAATTAGGGTATTTTTGCATGATCTGTGTCTTTTCTGTGCAAAGATGAGTAAGCAAACTCTGAAGGTGTTTCTCAAAAAGACAAGTAACATTCACGTTGGATGTCACCCAGTTTAGCTAACCTGGCAAAAACCTACTTTTCACCAGCCTCCTTGAAGACTAATTAAAGTACTAATTTAATGGTTAGTGTAGACTTTAGCCAAATAACTCTTGTATCAGGATGACAACTTCAAGTATTATTTATATTATTTGTATGATTTTTTCAAGATGCAGAATTTCTTTGTACCCAAACTGTGTAAAAGACGTTTACACAGACAATTATTAGTCTATGTGAAATCCAGTTCCTATCATCTTAGTCATGAAGCAGTCTATTTCATGTTGCTAATGCCAGTGATGGTATCAGTCATGCCGATTATGCCACATATACAATACATTTATGCTCTCATCCAGGAGCATTAGGCCAAGTGGTTGCCATGCAGATCCAGCACCCATTCTCTGTTCATAAGAAGGTAATCTGAAAGTAATGTCTTCCCTTTCCTCATTACCTCTCCCATCACAGCAATTAGTGCTGGTTTTCAAATCAATTTTAGAAAATGAGATTTTCAGTTCCTTAGACCAGCATTTATCCCTCAGAAGTAAAGGAATTATACCGGTTCACACCAGCAATTGGTAGCTGATGGGTAAAAATTTCAGGTCCATTTTAACATTCAGGCCTCTTCCTCCTCCTTCCTTAAGGGTCGTATGACCGCTTGTATCACTGGTTTTTCTGCTAACATAATATTAAACATGAGATTGCAGAAGGTCTTTATCAACTTACAGGTAATGTTCACACACCACTGGCAAATTAAGTATCGAAATGGATTAGAAAATCTCCACTTGAGAAAAACCCCGCTTGGGTTGTTGTTTGCTATATTGCTGCTGTGGCATTTTAGTGTACATGGGGTTTGATATATAGGCTACCCAAATCTTTAAAAAAATTCTGAAAGAATGGGAAGAGGTAGCCAATAGTATAGGAGATCAGGTAAAAAATGTGTGGTTAACTTTATCTTTCAAAAAGAAAAGCTAAACCACTTAAGGTGACTCTTTCTTTTGATTTTTCTTTTTAAATCAACACACTGTTGATACTAACAACAGCAACTGGTGCTGTTCTGGGTGTTAAGCTACGCTAATTACTTACATCTTCTTGCAGTGGTGTTGCTAATGGTTTAAACAATATCCCACCCCTCATCAAATATAGGACAAAAGATGCCATTAGAATCTAACTCCTTTTGTGGCAAAAATGAAACTGCTTAATTATGAATTCCGTACCCTTGTTCGGCAGAGGCATCTACGCTGAACTGTGTTTTAACAGTCAGAGTAACAACAGTTGCGAACATCTCAAAAGGGGAAATTGTTTTTCTTTGGCAACTACATCTCCAGCCCTGAGAGGTGCTTCTATTTCTTGACTTGTATTGGGGCAGAGGGGACTGAGGGCATTTGTGTTCCTTCAGGAGCAATCCTTTCTTGCTTAGCTACACAACCACGATACCACCTTCATGCTCACTGTTGGTTTAGTGTTTATAGATGTGCTTTGGTTTTTGTTTATCTTTTTAAAGTTGATCATAGGCAGATGCATACTAGTAATGGAAAAAGCAATAGACTGTGACCAAGACTGGGAACAGGAAATATACTGGAAATACAGTAGATTTACGATGTTTTGATCAAAATTGTGATAAAAATAATTTTTAGCAGCAAAAAAAATCAAGGTTTTAAATATAGAAAGAACAAATGCCTGTGCTTATCACACCACATTACCTCAAAGAAAATATTTAGGGCTAATTACTTTTGGTATTGATTCTTTGCTTTTTGTCTTGTTGCAATAAAAAGAAAATGACAATTTAAACATACTTTTTTTTTTCAGATAAAATTAATAAAATTATCATTGTTTGATAGATATATTTAGACTCATGAATATGAGAAGAAAATCCAGTAGGATAAGATTTATTTTGAACAATAGAGAATATTTGAGGGAAAACAAACTTATAAAGCGCAGATGGAAATATATCATTCATTTAATATTAGCAAAGGGCCATGAAAAGATATAACAAAACAGGAAAAAAATGGTAAAATCTATTTTGAAATGGTGTAAAGCCAGCGTAACACCACTGAAATAAATTTTTTTACTTGTCTTCATGTTTACTGAGAATTTATCTTCTAACATATATCTTCTTGGAAAAAAGTAGTTTTGGCACAATTTTTCTAATGTTCAGTCAAGAAAGATCTTTTGCTGAATCAGACTGTTGTAACTTAGCTTTGGTTCACCATATTTTTGTTTGAAATTTATTAATGCTGATTTGTTTGGGGCATGTTTATGAAGGAGGGCAGTTCTCTGAATAGCACTCAGCAGTTCCAGAAACAAAAGGAGCTTCTTGTCTAGTTTCCAGCTAGTTTTAGTGGTAGAATCCATGCACATCTATTTTTCCTACACTGTTGATTCAGGATGCAAGGATTACTTTTTCTATTGCGTGTCAATTCAACTACTCATGAGTAGTAAAAGATAGGAATTGTTTCCAGATAGGGAGGAATGAATTCAACTCTTATAAACCTTTGACTGTGTAAAGGTAGGAGACCTTTGTCAAGTCCACAGCTATTAGAAACAGAATGCAAAAATATGTCTACTTCCCTGCTATATACACATTATAGATTTAAAAACTTTTCATATTTAAATAACTTTGTAAAGATTCTGGAAAAATACGTATTGGAGCTTTCCAACTATTTTTATATGGCATTATTTTGTAATGTCGACTTGATCATTAACTGCTATATTGTGATGTTAGAAGAATCCAGCACTCACAAATCTATACTCCTACAAACAGTGGGCTCGACAATCCAGGAACAGTTTTTTCTAGACATACATATACATATATTATGAACATATATGTAAATATATCTCCATACATTCTATGCCTATATTTACAGTGCTTGTGTCAGTATATAAAACCAATACCAATATTGCATTACACAATATTCTGGTATTTATGTCTATGTAGAATTGTCTAGAATAGAAATATGGGTAATTTTCAATAATGTCTAAGTTAAGGAATATCTAGGATCTTGAATTGGAAGAAATATACATGTGCCTGTGTTTTAAGTAAAAATGTACAGTTTCATATATGCGTGTAAGTCAGTAAAAATATAATCATAGTCAAAAGTATAATCATATATATATAAAAATTATACATTAATAGATTTACTTCTTATCTATTTTTACAATTCTATGCATATATTCTTTTTAGTAGCTGAATATTTTCATATCTAAATTTATAGTTTCTCTGCATACCCTTAACTTTACTAACTTTCTATTTAATGGAAGCTATTTCAATAAAATCCAA
>WEIT01001019.1:12728-42177 GCA_013389985.1 Dryoscopus gambensis | reverse complement strand
CAGTTAGAGACATAAGTGATGAGGTAATTCTTCCCTGGTTCTACCCTTTTCTGAATTCTGCCCACACCCTAGATAGGAACTAAACTTTGTTTATCAAAATGTGTCTTGGAGAGCTGGTTTCAACCTCATCTTCCCAGAGAATCTAACCTTGGACCCCCAGGGCTTGGAGCCACTGGGGAATTTATTTTGTCTTTCTGTCTAACAGCTATGAATACAATAATAGGCTGCAGAGCTACAAAAATATATGTAAAGAATATAGGGAATATATAAAAGCAAAAAGACAAAAATTAATTCGGCATCAATATATAAAGACATAGTATGTCAGTGTAATAGTGATATGTGTTATTAAACATTTAGATAAGTGGCACCTTCCTTTACATTGTACTTAACAGATTGAGACTGTTACTTTCTCTAGTGCAGGTTTAACATATAGTTATAACATCATATCCAACCTGACAAAGTATAGAGCTCATGGACTTTCACTATTATTAAATTAGACGCAGCTTGATATTATTATCATATTATTATTAGTTTAGATACTGCTTGATAGATATTTCACCATAGACATTTTTATGAAATTAAAATGATTAATGGTCACAGTGATTAGTATGGAATATTATTTGATATTACTTTATTTATTACTTTATTTAACCCAGAAATAGATGCAAAAATATAACTAACTGGCTATGCTTCAGTTTTTGCAAAGATCCAAAAATATGAAATTGTTGCATGGAAGAGGACTGATGTAGGAATAAGCTGTTTTACTAAAACAGTGTTCATCTACACTTATTTTATTACATTGAAATATAATTACTAAGGCAGACTTCACAAAATTTTCTCTTTAGTTCAGTGTTATCTGCAATGTCTGTTTCCTCCATTTGGTATTTCTTTGTCAGAGTTTAGAAGGATAACAGAAAGTGTTAATAGAGAACATCAAAATTAGTCATTTATGGGGGGAAGTGTGTATGTGTATTTATTGTTTTAGATGCATTTTGAAGTCCTTCATGTATATGAATGTGGATAATGAACTATGACTTTACAATAGCTCTAAGTACTATGAGATTAAGGGGTTTTATCTGACCAAGTTCCCTTAAATAATATAAGCCATAGTTTTTTATAACTTAATTTCACAAATTTAATAGTTGGCAAGTCTTTCAAATGCTACTTATTTCCTTCAATTTTAGTGGAAATGATAGTGTTGAAGGTCTAATCTATTCAGGAAGAACAAAAGAATTAAACAAAATTGTGAATAGTACAGCATTATTATCTTAGTTCTCATGACTGGTTCCCAGGGAAGCCAGACTAGAAGTTAAGTAAAATATACTGTCATATTTTATCATGGTTCTGGTCCAAACTCTTCAGACAACAGGCTTTAAGTCCATGTCCAAGCTCTAAATTGGTGTACTGTAACAACCTCTTGCCTGACCCTTCCTTGCTGATGTGGCTTTAGATAATACAATGCTTGAATGTTGTTGTTGGAATATAATTCATGACAGATACTTCCTTGGAATGAGGATTGGTGTAGAAACAGTAAATAATAAAGTGATAAATTTGGAAATTAAGTAAGTAGATGAGTATAAAGGCAAACCAACAAACTTTTTTAGAACACTGGCCACAGGTTTGGGAAATGTAGTCTGTCTACCAGAGTAACAGAGATAGTGGTGTTAATAGGAAAACGACCAAACAAGTAGGCTTTAAAAGTAGGATATTTATGGGCTTTAGCACAACAGTGCATTTTGTTATAACTGATGAATAGAATGAGTTGGTTAATTGTTTTAATGCTTTACCAGGGAATGATAAAAATAGTTAGGAGCTCAACATGGACAGTAGGCTAAACCACACAGTCTTCAGTGGCTTTGGGAGGTGTGTGAAGGGTATAAATGTGTATGTCTATACTTTAGGTTTGTACAGTCTGAACTTATTTTAAAACATAATTTGAACGAAAATATTTTGAAAAATAATGTGTCAGAAAATACATTTTCAGGTAAATATGAAAGTTGTTAATAATAGGTTTCAAATAGGATAAAAACCCACCCCAAAATCTGGATGTAAATATCTTCCAAATAAGCACTGCAGAACACTCATTATTCAGATATTTTTCAAGACTTAATTTAATACGTTAAATTACTCCATGAAGAGAAACCCAAATTATTTTAACTCTGACCAGTAATGACGCACAATTATAGGAGCATGAGATGGAGAACTAAAGCATTTTAGTTTTCCATCTTATATTGAATAATTTTCATGACCTCTTATATTTTGTATTTTTTACATTTTCTGATCTTAAAACATGCACAAATTTAGCAAAGATCCCAGTATACTTTCAGTTTTGGGCTTTACAAGTGTATATGTTACGTTTTACTTTGGCCCTCTTTCTTCAGTAAAATGCACATTTCCTATCAAAACAACAGTACTTGTATGTGTCGTTAGCACCATGAACCTTACATAGGGGTTATACCAAAGAGAAACATTTCCTAATTTGGAAAGCCTCAATAGTCCATGCCAACAGAAACTTCTGCAGAAGGTCATGGACTGGAAAGATGTGTTGGGTTGCTAAAGCACACTTTGGACTAAAAGTCTGATATGGGTGACAAGACTGTGTGTTCCCTTTCTCTCCTGTTTTTACCTCTCCCCAAAACCAGTCATCGAGACCCCTGTCTCTGTTGGCATCCCTTGACTGTGCATGAAAGAAGCCTTTTCTATTGCTGAGAAGGACATTGTTGCCCTTGAGAGCAAACACCCACATCCAAGGACTTGAGGCAAGGGGATTCCTGCCCCTCACAGCTTTCACATCTCATTTATAATGCTGCTCTCGCAAATCTATTTTTCAGTTGTCTCAAGTCAGTGAAAAATGAAAGAAGAGCAAAGAAAACTTGATTTTATCATAGTGTGACTATACTGAGTTATTCCTACACTTCTGAAAACACATACTTAAATAATCCTTACCCTTTAAGAGAGTAAATGCTTAGTTGAAGGTGCATTGTTTTCACCAGTAGAACACTTATAATATCTTGGTTAGCTAATAAATATGTAATGTATCACTGACTTTCTTGATGATGGCCCTTGATGGTGCCAGCAGGATTGCTTTTTTTGATAGCCTTTTCTCTTTTAATTTCTACTGGCTGGAGTGGAAGTATTACTTTTTTACATATTTCTCCCTTGTGCGGCATGTTGGTCCCGTGCAATATCTGAAGTTACAACAGTGGAAGGGGCTCATCTGCAGGGCTATTTTAGTGCCTCAGACAAACATGCTTGAAAGACTGGACCTTGGGGTTGCTTCTGTACCTTACAGGTCCCCTCCATTAAAGCTTACGAATCCATTTTCAGCTGTTTCCTGTTGCCAAGGTGTGAGTCTTTGTAGTAGCTAGAATTCCACTTCAAAATTTAGAAAATTCTGTGCTCCCTACTAGCACCTGTGTTTGTACATACGTTGTGACTCCTCTGTAAGAACTCCCTGAGATTCTGACCACTAAAAATCAGAGAGGATCAGAAAAAAACAAAAGCAATGAGTCCACAGACAGGAATATAGTTCTGTAGAAATGTTTTCCCCTGTTCATCTCAATTATGACTCTCACACTTCCAGAATTTTTGGGCTATTTATATTTTTGTATTTATCACGTGAACAAAGTTCCATCAGTTCAACTGAAAGCAAGAGGGTGTAGTGGTCTGGGTTTTTTTTCATGCTCACAAGGTTTGCATTTCTTGAGAATTGATAATTTCCTGTATAAATGTAATCTCAGTCTTATTTTTTTGAAACCCTGAGACCACAGGTTCCCACACTTCAGTAGCCTCCCCCTCGAAACTCATCTCTGTGCTTCTGGAGATGTCCTGGCTATTCTTTACTGTGAGACTATAAACCTGGGTTTTGTTATTTGTTACGATACTGTCAAACTTTGAAAGAGACTAAAGATGAGCAACTATTCACAACATGTGTGTCTTGTGGTAGAAGCATTAAGCAAACTCATTAAGTTACAGCTAATGACAGCATGTGCAAAATTTATTTCCAAATTAAACCAGTAGCATATGGAGGTTATAACTCATTCAAACTGAACTTGAGCGGTATCTATCCTAGAAATAAGTTACTAAAGAGAAGAGAAGATTCTGATCAGTGTATGAATGAAGGTTCATCTGAATAGGTATTTAAAATATTTTATTTCTGGTCCAAAGACTTGAAACACATGCATGCAAGAAATCCCTTCAAAGGAATAATTCAAGTAATTATTAAAATACTGCCAATAATATCTGAATGACATAGTTTAAAAAAAACCTTTAAAATTCTCAATCCAAAAATAGATATTTTCAATGTCTTTCCCAGTATATAACAAACTGGACTATACGCTGTAAACTATAAAAGAAGAAAAATACATGTACAGATAGGTAAGAAATGGATTGAAGTGAATGCTTGGGAGTGAAAGCTCCTGTGTTTTTCCAGTAGTCATGGATCTCCTGGTGACTGCATGATCATTCCTGCTTCCCCAGTGTAGACGGCTGCTGGGGCAGTGGGTCACTCCAGGATGGCCCTACCAGTGCTGGGGCTCTCCCACTGCACAGGGTGCTCCTCAGCTTGGCAGGAGTGAGCTGCATTTGCTTTGTGAGTAAGTGTTTGCTGTTGAAAGGCTGGCAGCGAGGGTTACAACTCATCTCATTTCAAAATAAAACTCATTTCAACTGCATTGAAAAATTCGTCATGTGAGGGATCTCCTGCATTGAGGCCCTTTTTCAGCCCATGGGTCAATAAGGCTATAGCCCTTACCTTACCAAAAGGACCCATGAGGTCATGCAAACTTTGGGTGAATTTATATAATCATTCAATCTTTTCTTGCCTGTGCCCCTTAAGTATGGGCAAACATTGTTCTTTCTCCTGCCTTTTGTTACAACCTTCAGCTTCAAAAATATGCTGAGGCTTGTGAGGGAAAGGGCATTATATTAGCCATACAATAATGTTTTCACCCTCTTTTGAGCATTTCTTATGATCACTCTTGAGGAAAAACTCAGTCAAATCCACCAAACAGAGCAGCACCATAAAGACTTTTTGTGGTTTTTACACTTTTTTTGCCTCTGCTGAATAAGCTTTCTTTTCAGACTTGGTAGACTCATACTTCTGAAATTTCAATGCAATGAAATTCTTATGCAGGCAGGATGCTATTAATTACTGCCGTTCTTTTGGGGTAAGAATATTATCAGAGGAATTTTTTTTACCCCTTTAATTTACTTGATTACTTCCAGCTTTGTTCATACTTATGCTAGTTGAAAACCTTTGTCTAAACATACAGTGAATTACTCTGAGTAATACTACATCTTTAGGTTAATAGTTTTCTGGTAATGTTTTTTGTTAGAAGAGGCTGGGTAAAGAGAGTGCTAGCTAATAAAACACTTTTCTGAACAACTCAAAAACATTTAAATGAAGTCTGAATTTTGAGTAGTTTTAAATGGGTTCTTGCTCTTCCTAAATCATTTAGCTGCTCTCACTTGAAAGCAATGTGATTTGTCTGTCAAAGTCACTACTACACTTTAGGAAAAATAAAAGAGAAACAGCAAATAAAACCAGTTTGGAGTTCTACTATTAAATCTCGTAATACTTCGCTTCAATGGTGAAGGTTTCAGATTTTAATGCGTGCAATATCAAAATAATTTTTAATAAATTAGGAAGCTACTTTAGTCTAATTTTTGCATCTATTGTGTGCAGAGTTTAGTGTTTGCAGTATAGGGGTACAAGTAAATTGTTGCATTACAGGTAAATGATTGTCACAAGTTAAAAACTCAGGTGTGGGGGAGCTTATTTTGTAATGACTCTGATTATAGTTTGCAATGAAACTGTCACTCCAAGGAAGAAAACAAGAGAAACTAGAGGGGAGGATGCTTGTTTGTTCATATAGTTTGGTTTGGAGTTTTTTTGACATGTTGTAAGCATGCTCGGAACCCCGGTTCACCCTGAAGTTCAAGACTGGAGTGCCTCATTGAATGACTCCTGCTTGCAGAACAGACTCTGAATCTGCATCACGTGTTTTCCTTGGAGGAACTCATTTCCTTCCTGAGGAGGTCTGCAAGGTCAGGCAAATATCCGATCTTGGAAGCTGTGTGTCTCAAGGCTGCTGTCTCTGAGTCATTGTTTCTACAGAAAAATTCATAGGGAAAGTCTGTCATAAACCTCAGAGAAGCCAAGTGCTTCCATAATGGGAAGCTGTTTTAAACTGGGTGTGCCAGGTACAAGAGAAATGTTTTGAAGCTTTGGTGTTTTGTTTTCTAATATATTATATACATAATTTCAGTATTCTTGTTTAAGATTCAGAATCCATGTAATTCTTTTCTAGTGCTGTGAAGCAGTATCACTTTCGTAGTGGGAGTAAAAGGTGTCCTGTTCAGTCTTTAAAATTTGGCTCCATTACTACTTTTGCTTTATATTATGTTTACAGTATATACCAAATTCTGGCCTCAGGCAGACCACCAAAATCCTGCATTGCTTCAACAAATGTTATTGGATTTTTTAATTATTATTTGTTTGTTTGTTTATGACTTATCATTGACAATTTTTCTTACTTATACTCTTAGCACTGAAGGTATATTATGGGGTAACTGAACTAATTTAACGAGCCTGCTGCCACCAAAAATTGTTCTTTCTGTTATGTTGCTCTCCCTGTCTTTTCTGCATGCTGCTATCATCCCACTGGAGCAGCTTCAGTAGTCGTGAAACCCTTTGGTGAACTGATTCCCTATGTTTTTAGCTGGCTGTGAGCAGCCCCAACAGCACAGTGGTGCAGGCATGCCTGAGGTGGGATCACTGAGTCTGCTCCATTTTCTCCCTCTTTACGCACCCAGCAGTCTCCATGGACTGCACAAGTGTACTCTGCCCTAGATGCTGATAGTAGATGTACAAATTAGGTGCCTTAAATACAATTTCCCAGCAGCAGTAACAATTTAATGGCTGGTTTCCATGCATCCACCATTTCCCACTTCTTGTAGCAGTTCATCCCTAACTCCTCCTCAGCATCTGTGCCACGCCTGTTCAATCCCACCTTAGCTATACCAGCTCTCAAGAGTAATTAAAAAAACCACTCTGCTTAGTAACTGAATAATTTCCTGGATGTCTAGCAACTTGAAATTATGCAGTGATGGGTCAGGCTTAGTCTGGTTCTGGCACAAAGTAAAGACAAGGATCTGACAGATTAGAACAGGAAGGAAAGTGATTGAATGAACTTTAAATATTATCCTAAGGAAGGAGAAGCAATTCCACCTATGGCCCTTTAGTGAATATAACAAAAGGGGGTACAGCAACTTCTCTATGTCCAGCTCTGTTAAGGGCTGTTCTCTTTATCACCATGGACTAAGATGCACAAATGTGACAGAATTTGAGGAAAGCTGAAAACAGAAACTTTCTTTTTCCTTGTGTTTTTCAGTGGCCAAATTTTTTTTTACCATTAAAATTACCAATATCGATAAACAAATCAAAATAAACTAGAAATAAAAAAGTGGTACTATAACTGTGTCTATAGAAAGACTTTTTTCAGTATAAAAATTCCCTGCAGAAGTTATGCCACTCACATGATGTTGGCATTCTGGCAAAAGCTTCTAGTGTGAAGCTGTGGCTTTTGTTTAGAATAGTGGTAGGAGAACTAATTTGATCTTAGGAGGTTTTTACACCCCAGCTGTGAATTTTGCCCTATGATTAGGCTTCATGTCACCTCCTAGCTTACTATAAATCCTCCAGAGAGCTAAGAAAAAATTAAACAAATATTTCACAAATCTGGCTTAAAGTTTGAGCTTGGAAGTAGTTGTAGAAGTCATTTGGTTTTGATTTCCTTGAGAACCCATACTAGATTTCTGGTAGGGATATAATACGTTTCTGCAAAAAAGATTCATACATGAAAAATATGGGCAAGACTGAGGATTTGTTATTTATGTATTTATTTTGATTTATACACATGACTGGAAATATTCCTGTAATATTCTTTGAAATATAGTAGAATGGATCTGTCTGGTAATTCCCTTTTAACCGTAAACCAGCAAGAGTTCAACAACTGAGCTGCAACAGGTGTAGATATATCTGATTTTTGAAAACTTTTGTCAGAGCTTTCCCACTTTCTCACAGACTGCAGGATCAAATGGGCTTGGGAGTCATGCTCACTGAAACAGAGCTATTCTAAACTAAATAAAGAGCAAATTCCAAAACACACCAGAGCTAATTTGCCATTGTTTTCACCATAAACCATAATGAATCCTCATCAAATGAATGCAGCTGCTATGGTGCTGCATCCAAAATAATGTAATTAAATTGCTGCTTGGGGAATTTTAGAGTATAAATTTGGCAGAGACTCATTACTGGCAATTCTACAGCAAACCATTTATAATCTTATCCAAAGAGGTGATCCTGCGTTCTGTCATTTTAAAAACAGAGAGAGGAGAAACAGAACCAGGATGACAAATGGCCAGACCAAAATCTGAAACAAGAAACCACAAGACTTAAGGCTAATCCAAGCCATGCCAGAAAGCCTGCTGGGATGGCAAGGGGAGGACAGGATGAGAAAACTTGAATATGTTACATCAGAAAAAATCCCCACCACTCTTTGCAGTGACAAGGTCAACAACGAAAGTAGGTCCACCACAGGGAGCCTGCAGGAGCCACAGCTTTGCCACCATCAGGGTCAGAAGAGTCACAACCCCTGATCAGGCAAGTGTAACTCTGGGGCCTCATGCTTGGAGCTGACTCATCCTCCCTGCCTGCTCCCTTACAAAAACATTGCCCCCCTGTTCTGTCAGGGCATGTGTAGATGCTTGGCTGTAACTGCAGCAACCTCCTCCATCTGGGGGAAAGCAGTGATGTTGGCCTCACGCATGATGAATTTCCCAGAGCTGTCAGGATCCAGGCTGGCACATGGAGATTCAACACACAACTCAAACATCTGTAAAAACTTCCGTGATGAACACACCATTGTCTTTGCTAAGGCTGTTCAAGATCAAACAAACTGCCATTAAAGTGCTGAGTTGTGATGAAGTGACTGCTACAATCAGTTTCTTGATTACAAAACCGTAAAACTAAAACCAGGGGTCATCCAGTCTCATAAGAAAGCAGGTTGTATTTCTAATTTGTTTTAAAAGTGACTGCAAATTGAATTATAATTTCAGGATTTGCATTTGGGCCAAATTTGAGTCTTTAAAGGTTTATATTTAATAAACCTTAGTATGCCCATTCTAATTAAGCTTACATAAAATATTGCAGCTTAGAGCATACTTTGGTTTAACAACAATGTTTATGTTCCTTTATATGCTAAGCAAATCTCCTGGGGTTGTGTTTCCAATATGAATATTCACTATTATGGCTTCATGTTCGGATATGCATCAATATTTAACATTACGTGTCCCCAAAAGAGTTAGCTAACACTTCAGCTCAGGGATGGCTGATTCAGATGAACCCAACAGAGTCCTTCACATTATCTTCCTTTTTCTTTCTTTCTTTCTTTTTCCTTCTTTTTTTTCAACTTTTTCTCTTCTTTTTATTACTTAGTGCATAGAAGTTCCTGGTCAATTTGCAGAAGCAGCAGCTGCCAGCAGAAGTAATTGAAAAAGGGGATTGGGGGAAGGGACAAACAGAGACATTTCACAGTTTTGATGAAAACCAAAATAAATAATTTGCTAAAGAAAGAAAGAAAATTGTAGAGATCAAATGCTCAGATTAAAAATCAACATGCTCAACAGTAAAGTTCACAGAACAACTTAACAACTTCAATGTGGGAAGAACATCAAGAATACTAAGAGGAAAGGGTTCACAGTTAGGTGGGAATCCCTATTATATGTATATACTTGGAGAAAAATTGTATTTTGAGGCTTGAAGAAAGAATGAGCCTGCTGTATCCCTCTGTTGCTCAGTATTGACCAGTAAACATTCTTTTGTATAGAAATAGAGATTATTTATTAGAGCTAACATTTGACCTCAGGCGACTGTTCCAGAAACTTAAATCTACTCTAGCAATAGACTGATGTCTCCTGAATTTGAACTGCCACAAAGGGAAGTTAAAGAGAAATAGGCAGGGTGGGATCTGTAGATTTGTCATGGATTTCATGAGTTTCATTTGTTTATGTAGCTTTGCAAACCCAAAGCTGTCTGAGATCTAGAAAAACAAATATTCGTGTCGTCTTAGAGGTTTATCAAGTGACAGAATGCTGGCAATCTTAGTGAGAGGCTGAAATAATTTGTTGCCAAGTTGTTTCAGCTCACAATAAGCTTAACAGTTATCCTGGATTTCATCTGCAATACCTTCATCATTGCTGGAGACAATTAAGTGCCTCTATCCTGTGCCATACGCCAAAAAATGTTGTAGCAGTTGCTTAACAACTTCACCGTGACTTTTTTTCATATTATTTGTTGATGACTTCAGCTTTGGCCTCTTAGGTCAGATTATTTGGCTGCTGTAAAGCTCCGTAAAGTCACTGAGAAAATGTTGGCATAATCTTGAGCTTAATGGAAGGATCAGACTGGCCTTATCCTGCAATTTAGTCAATAGAGTTGGGTAACATTTTTAGTGACTGCAAATTCAGCACAAATGGAGTTTTGATCCTAAATCTGTTTCCACTTTTTAGTAGAAGGGCAGAATTTGTTTGAGGTAAGGAAAAAGTAGCCTGGAGATAAACTCTAATCATGTTACCCCTCTTTTAACCCACTAACTCAGGGATTATGGAATTTGGATTTAATCTCAGCTGGAGGGTCTTAGAAACACCACCCTCTACAAAAAGACAATGTCTCTGAGGAGAAAGTTGGAGGAAATTTGGAGCCGTCTCTTCTTTTTTCTGGCCCCATCTCTTGGGCCCAGCCAGCCAGAGGTGATGGGCTCTGGGGTTCTCAGCCTGCTGTCTAGGCTGCTTTGGCCCACAAAGTCCCTGGCAGAACACAGCCTTGGCCCTCACACTGCTGCTGACACAGTTTTAACAGGAGAGGCATCGTTGGCCATCTTTGCCCCCCTGCTTGGTTGCCCATAGAGCCTGGATGTTCATTCTCTCCCAAAGAAATGGGAACCCCAGATCAAGTTTGTTCTTTTCCCAGTCCAGAGCAGGGAGCAAAGAAACAGCCACTTTTTGCTTCCCGTATTTCAGTTTGGCTGCTGACCCAGAAAATCAATTACAGTCACAATTTACGTAGTGCAGAGTCAGGTAATATTCAGTATGACAGTGAGTATGTCTGGCCTATGTGGAGCTCAAACACCTGCAGAGGCTGCTTACTATGTACTGCCTTATATAGCTCTTTATAGTTCTTTATATTCTCCAAATGAATCTTGTTTTCTGTGCAGGTTTATTTAAAACAGACATGTAGTAAGTTAAGAGAATACCATTTTTTTTCCTTTTTGGCACAGAAGTTCTACAGACTGGTCTTAGATGAAGTTCAACTAATTTATATAGTAACAATAGTGAGCTGATATTTCCTCTGATACTGAGATTTGGCAGAGGGGACCAGAAGGAAGTGTTTCAATCCAATATATAAGACAACAGTAAAAGGGAAAAAAGAGATTTCCTCTTTATTATGTGAGGAGAATAACATATTACAAATAATTTCCACCCATTAAAATGCTCTTTTGTTCTTGCAGCCTGGTTTGGGATTTGCAGTCAGTCCAATTTTGATCCTTGTAATATCTTTGCAACAATCCATCTTTGTTTCCTCACATCCATAGCTTGCCTTTGCTTGTGTTTCATCTAATCCCAGCTGTTGACATTCAAAGATCATTTACCAGGACACTTATTACTAAAGAGCAATGGTCAAAGTTTGGCCTATTCTGGCCCAGCTGTTATGGCTGGATTTTTGTGGTCCTGAAATCCAGTCATTTCTGGATGCATTTGTCTTTAATCAACTGACCAACTGTAATTTAGTCGCAGCACTAGTGGGCCAGCTTCCTTAAACAGGGCTATCTAAATCATTTTTGTGTAATTTTGCAAATCCTGAGGTTAAATCTCATGTTCAGAAGCTTCTGTTACTCAGAAAATAACTTTGTGCTCTTTTATCAGCTTTTTTACTGTTTCCTTGAGTTATCACTCTGATCACTGGATTCTACCTTTTGGCTCTACAAATTAATAGTAACTGGAGAAAGAAGACGGAAATATTTTATTGTTCTTGTTTTGCACACCACCAGCAACACGGCAATGTTGCATTAGTTCAGGTGAGGCAGGTTTTCTTTACTGAAGCACATGGCTGCTGTTGCCTAGTTTGTACTACAGGCACTAGGAAACTCTATTAGCAGCTCATCCCTGCGAGCATTATTTCAGCCTCAGAGCTCTGAAGGGCTTCTGTAGTTTGTGAACCACACACTAAAGAAGATCTGAATTGCTCAAAGGCTTCTCCACTGGCAGTGTGCCATGAAGCCTGATGTGTGTCTGAATCGGACACCGCAGGGCAGCATGCAGTTAAACAGCAGAAGGGACCAGGAGAGTTGCTGCCAAGTCCTGTGGAACACAATACCAGGTTCCCCAACATGGCAGAGGAGAGGAAGATTTTTGGATGCCAAGGTTTTCAGAACAATCAAGAAATGGCAGTAAGTACTGTGATGCCTTGGAAAAGGGCTGATTCCCAATCACTGATTTTTTGATACCTTTAAAACATGCCAAATGCCAGAAGAGTGCTTCTCTCCTCTGTGTTTTCACGTTGGTTGTAGTTAAAATCCAGAAGCCTAGAGGTCTGAAAAACAGACCATAGAGTGAAGTCCTGGGAATTAAAAATATCCAGATAATAAGCAATATGAAAACAGTTGTGTTTCTGGTCAGTTCTAATTTTTGGTTGATTTTTCTTCATGTAAACTAACTGCTGTCATAACGAACCTATCCCTCTGGAGTTTAATTGCTACAAAGACTCCCATCTAAAATGTTAATTTCTATTTTTTTTTTCTTATTTAAGTAGAAATTTACAGTAGCAAAATTTTGATCACAGAATAAAGTTAGAATGGGCAATTTTAAATTTTGTATTCAATAGTTATTGTGTGTGGTCCATTCCCAGTGATGGATGTTCTGCTGTAAGTTAACGCTTTTCGTGAGATACTGATACTCTAGTAGATAATGGATGGCATTTATCCATGTCTGCAAAACAACACCTTACTAGTGTAAGTGGAATTTCCTACTGATGAATAATCTACAGTACTAGTTTTTACTCAGCTTTTCATCTGAATTTAGCTTGTATACCAATAATGCACTTTTTCTGCATCAACTCTGCATCAGATCATGAGATTTTTTTTTTCTATTAGCCTTGTCCATTCTGCTCAAATGGATTTGACAGGTGAGAAGGGCTCAGGGAACCTACTGTGGTTCCCTGATTCTGGCTAAATGAAGTTCATCAGCATTCATGATTATGATGTCTTTTTCACATTCAAAATCCTGACAAGTTTGTAATAAAAAGGTTCCATAAACTCAGGTTCTCTGAGGTGAGTCCTCTCCTGGATTGTATAAATTCTAAAGGCTAGAATTTCCAGGTGTTACTCTGATGGCTCACATGCTTCTAGTTGGGCTGGTCTTCATATGGAACCCTAAAAATCTTTGGGATTTCCAGCAATCACTACCCAGGCATGTGCATTCTGCTCTTCACCTGTGCACAGGAATTCTGGTGCTGTCAGGACATCCCAGCCTTCCTGAACATGAACTATATTATATATTCTGTTTCAGCTGTGTAATAAGCCCTCAGAAGGTCCCTGGCAAGGGTCACACAGTGCCCACAAGGCCTTTGCAGCCCCAGAAATTCTATATACCTTCAATATTTCAGATTTATTGAATATATAGCTAGTGTTCACAGCTTTTACATCAGGAAATCTTGCCTAGTAACAACTCCTCAATGTAACCCAAGCTCCTGACCCCCTGGATTGTCCATATTACAATAGACATAGGTGGAAACAAAACCACCACCAACTTTGTAACTGCAAAGAGGCTTTTGCAAAGTAAAAGTGGTCCATTTTACTTTTTCTGACTGACTTAACATTGAATTGGTGCTTCACTACAAAAACTGGCCCTGTTGAGGAAATACTTCTAGTGAATATTTAAAGCTTTTATAAATACTCTGCAAGCATATTGGTGTGTGTAATAGGTTGAACCTGAGTTGATTGACGGGCTTTTGGGCCAATCGCGCTTTTGCAATTTTGCATATAAAAAGCCCGTGCAAGTGCTGGGGAGCTCTCTTTGTTTTCTGGCCTCAAGGGCGGAGGCGTGGCCGAAGGCAGAGGGGCCCGTGCCAGGCCCCCCCTTGACCCCTTGGCGTGGTGGTGAGGTGGGGCTGGACCTCCCCCACCAGGGGAGCGCTGTTCCCGCTCTGCAGGCAGCGTGTAACTGAGGCCATGTGGGCGAGATGGTCTGAGGCTGCCGAGACCCCCCACGGGACCGGCAGGGTCCACCCACACACCGTAGCCGACTTTTTTTTTCAAGTCAGGGAGGAAGGAAGAGAAGAGTAAAGTCACATGGGACAAAGCTGATCATGGCGACCCTAAGGTCAGAAACAGAAGGGAAGGGGCGAGACCACGTGGGAAGGCAGCTGGATGGCGACGGAAAAAGAGGGCTGTTGCACTTGTAGTGCAAAGCTTGAAAATGCTTCTTGCAAAGCCATAGAAAAGGCTTTAATCCATTTGGAAAAACCTGGGGGGATGGGAATTCTTGTGCAGCCTGTGACTTTAAAGAAAGGCCCATGCCAAGCCAAATAGGAGTTGTGAGAAGCTGTTAGAAATTTGAAGCAGAGAAACTTTGCTTTCAGGCTGAGATAAGTCATCCTTAGAAGATTAAAACCCCATTTTCTCCTGTGGTCCATGATTTGGCAGTGTGGGAAGACTGAAAGATTCATGGGAGAGATACCTTTTTCACCTCAACAGATTGTTTCTCTGGGCAGACTGTTAGTTTGTGAAAACTCTGTGGCACAGTAGAAGAACGTCTTTTCCTTAAGCATAAAAAGACTCTTGGAAAAGGTGCAACTGACCAAAATGCCATGTACATGTTTTGTTTTCACTTGTGAAAAGTTTGTCGTAAAGGAGGAGGCATTGGGAAAGAAAGGTGTTTAAAGTTTGCTTTGATTTCTTACAATTTTTTTTCTCCACTTTTTCATTCTGTTAGTAATAAACTTTCCTTTATATTGCAACTGTTTTGCAATATAAAGGACCTTGGACCTTGTTTTGGACCTTGTTTTGCCCGGAAGTTTCTTTACGTTTTCCGCAATAAATCCATACTCCCCTTAGGCACATAATTGGATTTCGTGTGTTTGGCATTTAAAGCAGCATCAAACCACAACAGTGTGTGTTGCAAAGAATTCTGTCACTAGGATATTTTGCATTTTATCTTTATTTCATTCTTTATTTCATTCTTTATTTCTCTGTTTCATTCTTGTTTTTTATTTGATTCATAAACTAGTAACCTACCAAGCTATGGCAAAAATAGTTGGAAAATACATCCTGTCATTCTGCTAATGTTTCCAATTCATGTAACACTATTTGGGTAGGAATTTGAATTTCTGGACTGACTTGTTATATCTGGTCACCGAGTTATAACAGACATTATACAGTTAGTGTGTACTTTAAAACAAGAATCGATGTCTCTTTAAAACTCTTATTTTGCCTTCTGAGACAGTATTCATTCCTCCTGAGTTAAGATAAATCTACTTAAATACTTTAAGTTTTACTGTATATAATTACATTTCTTTTGAGCATCCTAATGCATTTTTTGCTTTCAAACTTCGTGTTAAAAGACAGTAATTGCTATGTTCCATATATTCCTGGTTCTAATACACATGCTTAATAATAAGATATAATAAGATATAATGATAAGATGATTCTGAGGCAGATATTTAGTGGGCCTTTTAGTTATTTATTGACTTTTTATCTGGAAAACATCAGGTTTTCATGGTCCTGTTGTTGATCTCTTTGAGCATTAAAATTTGCTGTTTATCTGAAATGAAGGGCCGCTTATTTTGATGACGTATAAATTAATTAGTGAAAGGTCTTGTTTTACTGTAATTTAAAAGTATTTCAGGACTTATATTTTGCTCAGTTAATTTGTAAAAAATTTAAAAGAGAGAAAGAGATGAAAGAATGAAAATCAGACTAGAAAATATGTAAGAAAAAAAAGGTAAATAAAAGCTGTGTAAAGGCCCCAGTCTTATTCATGGAAATTGTGCTCTTCACTTAAATGGGAGCAGGAACTTGCCCTTTAGCAGAATGACTGCTTACAAGACATGGGATTGTCATTATGTAAAATGTTTTTGTGTATTTGCCATATTTTTTTCATGTCACCCAAAAGCTAAAGACCCCCAGGCTAGCATTAATGTCTAATACAAGTTTTGTAAACCTTTTACTTTCAATGACAATCTGTAGTCTGTTGCAGCTCTCATTCTGCTGTCAAAAAAGGGATCTTTAGTGAGGTTAAACATGAGCTATTCATGTCTGAGAACTTGGCAGAGGATGAGCACTGGAATCTCAGTTCAGTATCTGATGTACAATAGGTGATTGCACAAAGCACCTTTGCAATTTGACAGCTTTGTTTGCAAGAGACCTCAGGATTCATTAAGCCTGTAGTGAATTACTTAACATTACCCCATAGGAACCTGCCTCTGTAGGTCAAATCTAAAGTTAATTCACTGACAGTACCACACTTTCTGTGCTGTTTTGGCCCTAAGAGTACAGCAGGAGACATCTAGCTCAACTCAGTACATATTTCAGTCAGTAAAGTATCTTTAGGTGTGAAATGTGTTTACATCTCTGAAATCCACTGAAGAGCTCAGGGAATATAGATATGACATTCAATGAGAAACTTTCAAATTACTTTTGCTAACTTAAAAAAAATTATCCAGAATCATCAAATTAAATCTTACTGTAAATATTGTGGGTTTATGTTTAGGGAATCAGAACTAATATGACCCTAGATCCTTCTGCTCTTGCTGTAAACTCTTACAAAGTAGCATCCAGGTTTTTTCATCAATTTTTAGTGGAGATTGCAGTGTCTGTACTCTATGCTTTTGAGGTTGTTGACTGAGCTGCAAAAAATGAAGGGTGCACGATGTCAGGGACACTGAGAAGGAGTTGGGGAGCTGGTTCCAAGCACAGTCTGCAGGGGACCCACAGCCCATGGACAAACAGGCAAAAGCTCCCCTACCAGCCCACACAGAGGGAGGGGGGCAGTAATGCAGAACGGAAGAATGGGAGTCTGAACAGGCAAGGACCTGCAGGAGGAAGAGACTTCCCCTGAAGGCTGCGGTGCTCTCACAGAACCACTTCACTGCTCTGGAGAGTAAACACCTGTCAGATCAGGATTGTTGCTGGAACTGAGTAAGGCAGCTCCATCTGCTCCCTGTGTAACAACCTGTGCAGAGAAAAGAGGACTGGCGATAGCAATGGGTGACTTCTCCGTACTTCTGCTGGTACAGAGGGAGGCACCTGTGTGCTCAAGAGAGGTGTTGCTTACCAGGGCTTGTGTCACGAGAGTCACTGGCAGACTGCCAACCCTCATACAGCCCACTGACTATTACCTGCTGCTGTTGTTTCACACTGGTACCAGCCAGGGGTACCTGGAGTGACTCAGAAGGGATCATAAAAATGGTCAGAGGGCTGAAGCACCTCAACTATCCAGACAGGCTAGGGGAACCAGGGCTGTTCAGCCTGGAGAAGAGAAGGCTCTGGGTAGACTTTACAGCAGCCTTCCAGTACCTAAAGGGAGCCTATAGGAAGCTGGAAGGGACTTTTTATCAGGCTGTGTAGTGACGGGACAGAGGGAAATGGCTTTTAACTGAGAGTAGGTTTAGCTTAGATACTTGGAAAAAAGTCTTTTGTATGAGGTTGGTGAGACACTGGAAGATGTTGACCACAGAAATTGTGGATGCTGCGTTGCTGGAAGTGTTCAAGGCCAGGCTGGACAGGGCTTTGAGCAATATGGTCTAGTGGAAGATGTCCCTGCCCACGGCAGGGAGGCTGCAACAGGGTCCCTTCCAATCCAAAGCACTCTGTGATTCTATGAACATCATTCTGTGATGTAGAAGACCTCTGTTTTGAGACTCTTAAAGATGGATTTTTAGTAGCAGTATTTGTTTGATAGGTTCATATTTAATTCACATATCAGGTTATATTGCACTTGTACAGTGTGGAAAATATCAGGATTAAAATTAATTCAAGACATCATAGAAAAAGGTTTTATGTTCAAAAAATAAACTTCTTTCATACATGCATTGGATAATTATCTGTTTGTTGCTCTAGGCTAGGGATAATGGCAAGCTGTTTTTTCAGCACTTAGGGATAACCTGACCCTTCAGTGTTCTTAGGTGCCACAAGGTGTGATGGGACCCATACCTGGAAGAGATCACTGCAGTTCAGTGCATGTTGCTTGCAAATAAAAGTTATCCTGCATTTTGTGGTACCATTTGGAATGGAACTTTTAAAGACTGAACATGTTATGTCAAAGCTTTTAAGGAGGAAGAGACATGAACAATTAAGAACAATATAGTTTATCAGCCCTATGTAATGGAAATGTATGGTACATAGTGATCTGTTTCTCTGTCCAGCTGTACTGCTCGCAGGAGTAAGGATCACTCATATGAGGACCTAAGGGATAAAGTCCAGGGCTGCCATTTCAAAGCACTAAACAGAATTGTTAAACAGCACTATTTTCCAGGAATGCCTCCAACCAGCACTTTTTACCACAGTATAAGAAACAGCAAACTGAAAACATGCTTTTCACTTTGGCATTTCTTCCTCCACATGGCAAACTTACTTATATGTGTTAGGAAGAAAAGAACGTCATCTTTTAAGTACAGGGCTGCATTAAGGAGTAGAGATTCACGTGGAAAACGAAAAAGAGATACGTCTATTTTTTCGTTGTTTAAATTTCTTCATATCCTAAGTTTAAATGAAAAAATACTGAGTCTTAATAATTGTCTGGACTAGGATCCCTTTAATGTATTACAGATAGCACAATTGTCTTGTAAGTCATCCTTGCGAAGGAGGAGTGCAGCACATCTCTAATTTATAAACAACTTGAAAACCAGAGTTGCAGCCTGTTACTTCTAGATGTGACTTTTATTTACTCCTGTAAGTCACCATCAAAGCTTGCAGCAGAGATCACAGAGATCGTACAGGTTTTGTACTGCATAATGGATTGTACCTGAAAATCAACTCTTTCAGTCACTGGGTTAGCATTAGTCTTGGAGAATTTTGGACAGTGAAAATTACTTTGAACGTTATGACAGTTGCAGCCATGATTTCTTGACTTTTTTCTGAACTTTTTAAACTAGATTCTCTATCTAAGCTTTTGAATTAAGGTGCTGGCAGAACTTAGGCAGCATGAGAGAAGAGCTTTGTTGGAACTTGAAAGAAATCCACAGTGTGAAACGAAAGCAACATGACACTGCAGAACCACTACAAACATTCTTTCATTACTTCTGTTGTGCTCTCTCCTTGAAGAACTTCAAAACCATATCTGCTCCCACAGTTTTCATGACTGCACCCTTAGTTTAAAGCAGGAACAGAAAGCATTGTGTTTGTCTCACTCATAGTCGTTGCCAAATCTTGAGATGGAACCCAGGGTTTTTTTTCTTCTGTCAAGTACAAGTATTATGCTCATATTCTAGCTAGTAAATAATGCTGCCCCAAGTAAATGAAAAAAATTTTCTGAATGCCTATCTGTGTTTCAGATTTGGATCACCTATTTTATTCCAAAGGGTTCAGTGTTTATTTCAAACAGGGAAGCTGAACAAATGCTTTATTTTTAATTATTTTAGATAGAAATACCTTAGAAGTTTGACAAAGCATTATGCCTTGCTAGAACAAAAAGAGCAACCTGAAACTTTACAAATGATGAATGCTACAGTGCAACTCCCAATAGAAAATCTCAGTATAGGGCACAGGCAGAACAGATTAGGTTTATCTTTGATCAAGAGCCAAAAACATCAGGAGATAATGATTTTGCATTCTTTTATTTTCATAGAGAACATGAGATAAGCATTGGAAACAATTATTATTTATATTATATGAGGAATTCATTATTTAGTTACTTTTCTCTGTTTATAACAAAACTAAGACTGAGTGAAGTAAAATTGGATACTCTTCTGCCATTCTTACTCTTAATATTCAATTAATTATCTCCTATTATTCCATTTTTCAGCCTGCAAAAAATAAAAAGCAACCCTCAAAAAACCACCCCAAATCTTTAAATGAAATATAGTCTAATGTCTGGGCACAGATCCACTTTAAGGCTGCAATTCACTTCAACAGTTTTTGATTATTTCAGAACCAGTAACTGAATCTCCTGTCACTTAAACACAGTATTAGGTCACAAAGATTCAATTTCCATTCCAGTGTAAACTTCCAAATAGAGAAAATTTGTGGGTTTTTGGTTGATTTCTTTTTTCCTAATTAATGCATTCCAATCCATGCTGCAAAGAAAAGAGTCCAAAGGCGAACCCTGCCTATATTTAGAGAACTGTTATTACAGACATCTACAGATATCAAGCTGATAGGATTCTCTATGGGACTGGAAACAGGGACAGCTAGAAATTTGAGTATGAACTTTCTATTGCTGTTTTTTTGTACGCTGGTAGTTATATTTTCTTTCTCCAGGTGTGGTCCATTTTTAATAAAATTTCTTCAGAAAACCAGAAATTGCTTGAAAGAAAGAGAAAAGGGGAACCAGATTAACCTTTGTATTCTTCAGTAATGATTAGGGAAAACTCTATGTTGGAAGTTCACAACAGTTTCTGTAAGTGAACATATATATAAGGGGTGATTTTGTGGAATACTATGATAGGAACTGCATTCTCCTGTTACAGGTGGACTGTTAATTGACATTGAAAGAAACCTGTTCAAATCAATAATATGGGATAACAAAGTTCAAGTATATGTTCTGTGCACTATGTGCTCAATCTATAACCCTTTATAGACCTTGAAATCACAGCTGGAACATGGATCTCTCACACTAATATATTCATACCTGATAAGAAAATTGCTCTGCTATTCAGGAAAGAAAACATAACTCCTTGCACATGTAGCTATGTTAAAAGAGTCATCTTGGGGCCAATAGAAAATGTAAAAGCTAAATCATAATATTTGCTCATGAAGTTTCTGACCAGTGCATTCAGTTTATTCAGCTACCTTTCTACCGTCATTCTTATAAAGCTCTACAATCTTCATTCATTTTTTGCTAGAATACATCAGCCAACTGTGATTTCCCTCATACACATTTGCCTCCCTGTGCTCCCACCCTTTCTTTTGTTCTTTAAACCACATGAGCTTCCTTCTCAACAATGACAACTGTTTCCTTGTCCCCATCTGTCTACTACTGTTTAAGACTTCCCCTCAGAGAATGTACATCTAAGAAACTAATTTTTAAAATTTTTGACACTATGACCTTTAATGACATTTGAGAGGCTTGACATCTCTCTCTGAGAGTCATATCTCAGCATCCCGTACACTCAGGCTGTACTTCTCATCAGCATGCTTGGCTTTAGCTTATTGCCCTTGAGGTCAGTCAGAAACAAGGTCTGAAAGCTGAAGAGCTGGGGAGAAACAAACACAGCTTGAAACAAAAGTAAAAATTGCTTCAATCTGCAGAAAATCGGGCAGTCACNGGACGCCTCCCATCAGATCAGGTTGCTCAGGGCCCTGTCCAACCTGACCTTGAACACTTGCAGGGATGGGGCATCCGCAGAATGGGACATTCACAGAAGTTTTTTCATTTTGTCAAGATATTTTTGACCTGGCACTAACAAGTGTCTGTGTGTGTGTGTCTGTGTATATACACACATGCGCAGGTAGATGTATTTTTGTATATCTGTATGAATATGTATGTGTTTATCTTAAGCAATACTTTCAGACAGGCTGAATTTTCTCATATCTTTAACGTTTCATTTTCTCATACAGCTGCTCATATGCTCAAGTCCTTGCTTGTCTATACACTGATTCCTTGGCTCATTTTGTTCCTCATTGCCCAAGCAACTAATGTCAAAATTGTGTGTCCCAGGTATTGTTTCAGCCATGTTACTTTAATGTCCTCCTCTTTTGACATTCCCTGAATTTCAGCTTCCCATGGTTCCTTTGAACAGCCTACATGGTGATACTTTGCTGCTGCATCTTTCTTGACCTTGTCATTGTTTAAGTGCTGCCATTTTCCAAATACATATCCATTTCCCATATTTAATCCTCTTATCTAGAACAATGCTCTTTGTTTCAGGGCAAGGTCACTTCAGGTTCAAAGACAGCACTTCCGAAGCAGTGAAGTCTGAATTTTTGCTTTTTCAGAATGTTAATAAAAGGGTGGTATCAAATTTTGATCATTTAATGCTAGGCTCTTTGCTTGAACTGTTTAGCTACTTTTGGGTTGGAACTGCATTTTTGTCTTATATTCATACAGTATCTAGCAGAGCAGACTTCTGATGTGGCACACCACTCTGTAGCAGGAGACAAAGGAAAGAATGCAGTATCACTTCATTTTCTTATAAATCAATTGCTTTATCAGAGGTATTTCAAAACGAATGACTAATTTCAGTTTTGGATCCACTCTATAACAATATAGTAAGAATTAAAAACTTCAGGGAAAAATTCTAAATGTTAGTTTCATGATTTTTTTGGCTTATAAACATTTGTGACAGTTGCCTAATCATGAGTTATAGTTCTAAAAGCATGCTTTATAATATTTATATATAAAGTTGATAAATTAGTTTAATTTTAACCAACTATCACTCATCAGTAATCAATTAGTCATCTGTGGACTATGGATAATTATCACTATTTGTGTTTTAGCCTAAATTCTCTAACATTAAAACAAGGCAGTATTTGAATAAGTGTCCCTGGAGGGAATATTCCAGTGCTCAGCTCTGCTTTTAATTACTACAAATTTCTTGTAACTTCACAGTTATTCACTAGTGACATTTTATTTACAGATAAATGTCTCATGCACTGAGGAAGGAAAGAGGTTTTAGTAGGCTCCAAATTTAGTCTTTTGTCCTTTCTTAGCTGTGATAATTACCATATTAATTGATTACCTGTCAATTTATTTACTTTGAATGCTTATTTTTTGGATTTTGCATATTGTAGAGTGGTGTAGTTCAGATGGATTCCGGGTGTTGAGTAACAGTCCTCATAATTACAAAGGAATCTAAGACTGAGCACATGCTTATGCAGTTTGATGAATTCCAGCCTAAGTCCTCTGAACCATTCCAGGAGGCAAGAAAAAGACTCTCTTTTCCACCTGCAGTGTAAAAATGGGGCACTATCATGGCAAATGGCAAAGTCTCCCTACCAAGATTTGATGAATTAGCTGAGTGCTTGGCTTTATACTTTGAAAAGAATTAGCTAAAGAACATCTCTCTAGGATAGAACAGTTCTTGTGAACCTTCTTTAAAAGTGCTTAGAGGAGATGTGCCAGTCCATAGATCTAACTGCATTGTTTTGACAATTCAGACTTTTGTCATTAATTTAGACTCTTTTCCCAAATTGACAGGCACACAAATACTGCAAATATGAGTGTGAAACTGTGCTAATAAAAAAATGTGCTAAAAATGCAGATCTGCATTCACTGAAATACTTGTTTGTAATCCTTTCCAGGCCATAAACTGTGCCTTTACTTATCCTGTTGCACCTGGTGATTCTGCAGTAGTATATTGCAATGTAGTATGCCTTTTAATAATGCATAGCATACAGTATCACATGTATTTTGGTGTGCTATGCAATCATTTGTAGTGGTACCCTGCAGTATTTTGGGGATAAAACCAGTATTTACTGTAGCACTTTCCGGTTGGGGTCAATACCGCACATTCTGCCTTGAGAGCAGTTGATGCTCAGGAATTTAGACAAGAATTTATTCTTTGCTTTTACTTCTCTTGTGGCCAGAGGTTAGCTCCTTTCCTGGTGTTTATCACCTAGCCCCAGTCCAGGCTGGAGTCTCTGGAAAAGTGGCAAGTGCATCACAAATTAGGCTGTATGGGCAGCAGGACCCACAAAGCTATGAGCAGGGCAGCTTGTGCCTCGATTACAGCTCTGAATAAACCCAGCTTCTTCTCATGCTCCATGAGTTCAGTTTTTCTTCCTTGCTATACTTTCTTGAAAACCTGTGGTTGTCCTCAATGCTTCTTCCTTTGCATAGGCTAACAGCTGGGCAAGCAGCTGGGCAGCACGGGGAATGTGTCCGGTGTACATGGATGCTTCAGCAGGCCCTGAGTCAGCTCGATTCACACCGTGGTTTAGCTTCTCAACAGGATCAGTAACAGAGCTCTCACTCCTCCATTCAGCATTCAGAAATTTTAATGAAATTTGTAGGACTTTGGCATATCTAACTTCTGTCTCTGTTTCTTTGAAGTTAGACATTCGGTTTGCAACTATTGTAGATGTGGAAGAAAGCTGCATGGAGGTATTATAGGCAGTCAAGTCAAAGTTAGAGAGAAGGATGAATTTAAATGAAACTCTATTGGAAAAAAGGGTTGTCTTCACTATCCACAATATCTTATCTTCCTCTAGAATGCTAAAAACCCTACTTTTTCACTTCTTCCTCTTCCCTCTTTCACCAATACAACGCTACACAGTTAGTTGGACCCATTTTTTCCAGGGAGCAATTGTTTAAAATATTTCTGTGGTTTCTGAATTTTTCTGAAAGACCTAGTTCTTCATGACACAGGTGTTCTGAGGATACTCACCATTCTACAGTTGTAGTTTACCCATCCAGAAAAATACATGAACTATAATACCATGCAAATAACATACTTGTGATTACCTGAAATTTACCTGTTACTTTTTCCAACGGGTTTTTAATTTTTGGTTTTGTTTTTTTAGGTTTTTTTGGTTGTTTAATCCATGCCTTGAAAATCCTTCAAATCCAAGGCATCTGGAAAAACTAATCATTAACATTTCCAAGTAAAATTTGCTTAATTTTCAGAGGGGCTGCAAGACTTTCAACAGTCATAGCCTAAAGAAAATAGTGTAGGCTCTAGAAACTTCTGAGGAAAATGTCACTTAGAGAAGTTTTGTGAGTAATTTCAGGTAATTTGAGACCTCATTAATAGGAGAGATGGTTCTGTTTCACTTCTTTCTTCATGATAGCTTGTTATCCACCTCCTCACTGGTGCTGGCTGTTACAATCATGCACCTTGGAGAAGGATTTGCTTTCAGTAAGATTAATATTTTGATGTACTTGGCTATATGCCCCCACATGCTGTAGTGCTGATGAAAGGGTGAGCGCAAGAATGACCCTTTCAACAATGGCGTGTTCTTAAGTTATTTTAATAACTTTTGAAATTAAGTCACTAGCTGCCAAAAAAGAAAAAAAAGTAAGGCAGATAAAGCTAAGAGTTTTTACTCTGTCTACAGATACGAACTTAAACAGAGTCCTTCCTCTACTGTGAAAAGCAGTCTGGGTTTTTATATGAGAGAGTCTTGTCTGGAATTTCAGAACCAGCCTCTGATTCACATACCACACACTGACTTTGGTATCTAATTCCTCTTTTTAAAATTGCATCTACCGTAAATAAAAGATGCCAGGATGCCATAAACTCTCTCTGTATCAATTAATTTCTTTCTCACCAAGGAAATAACCCCACCCTGGAGTCCAGAACTTGCTGAGAATTCAGGAGCTGTGGCAGTATCACTCTGTAGTGCCATGGCAGGCCAGGTAAGGAAACCTGCATTCATAACTCAGTTTCCTGAACAGAAGTATATACTCATCCCATAATCAATATATTCCCCGTGGTCATGTGAAATAAGTGGTTTCAGTAAATGAGAGCCTTGGTTTTGTAATTTGAAGTAGAGCAAACCTTTTGGCCACATACGTAACTTTAAAATAGAAGGGAGGAAAGGCATTCATAGCAGAAATTGTCATGCCAGTTCAAAATAAGTAAATAGAAAGTAATTAAATTATCAGAGTTAATGAGTAAGTAACATTAATTTGCATCTGGAGTTGACTGGCTGTTTTGCAAATTGAATAATTTTTGACCAAAGAGATATGACCACACACCTTGGCATGAGATTTCCTAAAAGCTGGCAGTAGTTGTACAGTTGCTCTATTCCCTCCCTTTCTTTTTTAGCATCACATGTAGTATCAGATGCTTACTTTGCATTTTTTGTTAGTAAATTTCTCTCTCCTTTTAGTATCACAACATCAGGGAAAATAGTGATCTATGTAAGTGTATTTTAAAGTGCTAAGTGGACTTGGTGAGACAGGATTACTTTTTAGTGAATCCACGAGATGCTGCCCTTGGCATGAAGACCGCCTGGTCATTTCTGACCCTGCAGCACCTCGCTCTTCCCGCTGTCACAGCTCATCAGCTCCTCAGTTTTTCTGCTACAACTGTCTGTGGAGATGCTGCAAAATGGATCTCTTATACATGCTTAAAGGATAATTCTTATTCCCTACTTTGTTCCAGAGTTTTAAGCCACACCCTGGCTTATAGTGTAGCTGCACAGAGGGGTCCCAGCAGGATTAGAGTAGTGGGGAGGGCAAACCCATATTTCTTAAACTGGCCTTGTCATCGCAGCCAGTAAGTGACTGTATTGTACCAGAGACGTCAGGACTCCTCAAGTTCAGTGTTGTTGTAACACTTGTATGTAATCAGTCCCAGTCAGTGGGGAGAATTAACATGTAAAGGCTGTCAGGACATTTGTAGTGCCTGTTCCCACCTCATGAAAACCAGCAAGTCCCAGTGCATGAAGTGTGGCTGTGGAAGACCTCTGGGTACTGCCCTGAGGCCAGTTTTGCATTGTCTCATGAAAGAGAGTTAGGCCAATATTACTTTTTTTTTCCTTTTATAGATGAAAGAACTGAAATACTCAATGATGTGAAGTGGCAAAGGCCATAGAATAAACATCACTCTTGGGAATAAAAGTCAAGAGAAAGTTATGTGAAAAACATGCTCTGTAGGGTTGTTTTTTCTACCAGCCTATGCTCAAAATAATGCAGGTCTCATAATGATTTCTTCATTTTTTCTCTTTTCTGTATATTACCAGTCAGGAATGTTTCTTCCTTAAGACTAATAGGAAAGTAACATAGTAAACCTGTTGCTTTTAAAAGCATGCTCATTGTGCACTATGCCATTTCCAGAATATTTTTAAAAAGTGGTAAATCTTGTTATGCTTAAGTATTTTTTTCACAAGGAAATTGGGATTTCCTGGGATTTCTCTGTGCAGGTTGTCAGGCATATGAATTTTATTTTCAAAACCAGTTTTTATTCCAGACAGTGACTTATTCCTTGAACAAACAGCAATATCTGGCAGGGTAAGAGAAATGGCTACCACTGAATAAAAGTATTGGAGGAGAACATTTCACCTTTTACATATGACAAGTGTTAAATACTAAAATATCTCTAAAGCCAGCTGGCATAGTCACACTAGGACAGTGCTAAATTTTGGATTTAGTGTGAGAATAATGTTGATAACACTCTGATGACTTGTTGTTGCTAAGTAGTGAATAGCTTAAAACAAGGACTCTCTTTACTCTTTCTCCAGTCTTTTTTTAAATTGAATTTCTGTAAGATGTACTAATTAGGAGATCCACACTGTGTATCCTCGAAAGAATTAAGGATTTCACTCCAGCTAGGTGGGTTTGTTTAGCCTTGTGAAAAGAAGGCTTAGGGGAGACCTTATCATAGTGTTTCAGTATTTAAAAGGTGACTACAAAGAGGATAGAAACTTCTTTTTACAAGGAGTCCCATGGAAAAATGAGGGGTAACGGGTACAAGTTACTACTGGGGAGAGTCTGATTAGACTGAAAAGAAAATTTTTCACAATCAGTGACTGGAATAATCTCCTCAGGGAAGTGGAGTTGAACTCCCCAGTGTTGGACAGTTTTAGGATTCTGCAGGTCAGGGTTNGAAGGCTTAGGGGAGACCTTATCATAGTGTTTCAGTATTTAAAAGGTGACTACAAAGAGGATAGAAACTTCTTTTTACAAGGAGTCCCATGGAAAAATGAGGGGTAACGGGTACAAGTTACTACTGGGGAGAGTCTGATTAGACTGAAAAGAAAATTTTTCACAATCAGTGACTGGAATAATCTCCTCAGGGAAGTGGAGTTGAACTCCCCAGTGTTGGACAGTTTTAGGATTCTGCAGGTCAGGGTTCTGGACCATCTTGTCTAGACTGTGCTTTTGCCAAGAAAGTTTGGACCACATGATCCTTGAGGTCCTGTCCAACCTGGCTGCTGGTACTCAGCCAACAGCTGGGGTTAAACCATAAAAAGTGAGAAAACACATTCTGTTAAATGATTGTATTACATAAAATGAAACCACTTTAACTTCTTCTTTGATTGGTAATGTCAGACAAGAAAAAAAACCTATGAAAGAGATCAAAGTCTTGATCCTTACACTGAGGTATCCTCAGCAAATGAAAACCAAAATAATCACATTAACATTGAAGTCTTTTGTTAATTAAAAGCTGGATTGGGAGAACAAGTGCTTTATTTCTGTTTCCTTTACAAACAATGAAGGGGTGAAATCCTGTCTAAATCTGATCAGTGGAAGAACTCATAGAAATCACAAGTTGATAATTTAGAAGAGTAAAGGATCCTTTGATGTTTGCCTTTTTAAGTGCCTACAAAAGAGCATCATTTCCAAAGACAACCATTGGACCATTTCTGGTTTTTACTTCTCACATTTTGCATGTAAGAAGTATTCCCAAGGTCACAAAAAAGATTGGTGAGAAACAATAAAACCAGACTCTCTGGTGAGAGACCCATTTTCTCTGTTGGTCTCATTTATGTGATTCTGTTGTAATATATGATTACACATCTGCTGGCAGATGGAAATGTTTTACTAAATGGGAAAATATAGCTGATATCGTAGGGATCATTTGAGATTTATTAGAAAGTTATCTGATGCTGACTTTTTTCCCTGTCAAATAAACCCACACAAAGTACTGCAAAATTATTCATCTAGAGGCCTTGTCCTCTGACGGAGTCTAATGTCTAACTCCCATCTTCCTTCCCTAGACATGGTCTTCCTCTTTCCTGACACCCAGTCTCAGTCTCCTTGCCTGCTCAGGTACTTTTCCAGTTGTACACACTCAGCATCCATGTCCCAAGATTAGTATTTCCCTGCTTCTACATCTGTATTTATTCTGAACCTTTTCCTTTGGTTCCCAGACTGCTCGGACTTCCATGGATGCTCAACTATATTCGGTAAGCCCCTGCCATCCCACAGACCACTGTTCTGCTCAGGGCTCTGCCCTCCCTGGTCTCTTGCCCTAGGTGGTTCTACCCTGCAAGGCTTTTGTTCCCCAAATGTTTACCCAACACAGTAATTCCCATTTGTATATTCTCATCCCACTCTGCCGACTTTTCCTTGGTCTTTTTTCTGCTGTTTCTTCTTCCCATCACCTTATCTTTCCACCACGTTGTCCCCTTTTTCATTCCTGGGATTATCATTTCCAGTATCTACATTGCTATTTTACCCTCTCAGTTGAGGCTCTTGGCTGATTGTACTTCCAGAGAGGCTTCCAGCTCACCCATCTCCCAGTCTCAGTACCCTTTTTCATAATGACTCTCTGCTTGGTTTTCCA
>WEIT01001019.1:751-12722 GCA_013389985.1 Dryoscopus gambensis | reverse complement strand
CATCCCCATTTCTTCCCAGCACCTCCTTCCAACCTAGACTCACCAGGAGCATTTTTTTATCCTTTGCTAATCTTCCTAATTTCATGTATTTGTCATACTTCTTTCTCTGTTTCTAACTGATGGTGCTTGTTTCATTTAAATTTTCAGTTCAACTTCTCTACGCTAACAGGTGTGTTCCCAAGGGAGGGAAACTCCCAAGCTCCCCAAGGGGCACAGGAGAGACAAACTCTCTCTGTTCTTAGATCTGGAATATGACCCTGCCTTAGGTCATCAGGTGGGAGAAGTCATTACAAGGATATTGTAGTGGAGTTTGAGTAGCCCTGGCCTGTACCATGATAGTACACATCCCATCTGGTCAGCTGGGGGTCTGGAGCTCACCTAGTGTTGACAGTCTTCAGAATTTTTAGTTGCAAAACTGTGAGGTACTTTTTTTCCAGACCTTGTCTGAATTTGGAAGGACTGGCAGCTGAAGGCAAAAAGGCAAAACCTGGCACAAAAATATCTCCTGCCAAATATAAGTCCAGCTTTCAAAACACTGAAGCAGCAGAGCAAGACTTTTTATCGTTGATGGCAGCATATTTTCTGTAACTTGTTTTGTGAAATTAGCAGGTGGTTTTATCTGACATTTCTATTAAAATGAAAATTAAATAAAATCAGGCCAAGGAAATACTGCAACTGGAAAATTTAATCTGATATAACTGAAGTTTCACATGGCAGTATGTGAAATAAGGATCTAATAATGGGAAATGTCAAATACACATAATCACAGATGAAACTACAATCCCTGCTGATATGAGTAACAGCTTTAAAAAGTCTGAAATATGTTCTAAATAGCTGAGGATAAATTATGAACTGAGTTACATCTCTCAAAATCATCCGATTCTTAACATTCAACTAATGGCTGATTTAGCCCTTTGTGTATAGCAAAACTTCTACTTTTAAAACCTTGCTGCAAGTAGACATTATAAATTCTCTGCTTTCTAAGGCCAGGTATGACCACAGTAATTGCAGAATCTGACCTCATGCAAGAGAGACTGCAACATTTTGCATACTAATTCCTGTATTTCATTTATAACTCATGGAGGAACGAGAGGATAGCTGTTAGTGTATCTGAATCCAGCTGTCCATATGCATGGGTTCCGGATGGCTGTTTCCTGGGTTCTATTCAAGACAAGAGGTCAAACCTAATGGCCATAATGACAAGACTGTATCTTAATGGGAACACACCACTAGCAAAACATTCCAATTAACAGGGATGTGTTGAACTGAAATAAATGGTTTCAACTGATGATCAGCCTGGTGTGAAATTTTAAAATCCATTGTTATTATCAAAATGACTAATTACAGCTCTGATGCATAATAGCACACAATTTTTTTAAAATCTAGGGGACTAAACTGAAAATGCATTTAGTCTTATGCAAGACCTCTAGGGAAAAATTAAGAGAGTGCAATTTTTAGCTTGCATTTTTATTTAATTGGGGCATTATTTCAGTACAAAGTATGATGTAGTATTTCTTTTCCCTTTCTCCAGTCTATTTTTAAATTGTGTTTCTACAGGATGTCCTAATTAGGGGACCCATACTGTATACTCTTAAAAGATTTAAGGATTTCACTTCAGTTAAGTAACATTTTTGACTGTGGAAAAAAAATCACAATTTAATGGGGCAGAGCAAACCAGGGCAGCCAGGCTATTCAGAGAAAACTGAGAAGTAGGCATAAGTTTTATATAAGCATTGTAGTTCATGTAGGTGGTTCTCTCTTTACAGTTTTCTAACACTGTACAGGACTAAATTCTCTTAATTTCTTTTGTACTTCTGTGTAAAGCAATCCACACACATATTAAGGCCTTATCCTCCTTTGCCCTACAGCTTTCATATCAAGCAAGTAAATGTTAAAGGCAGTTAAAAGCAGGTCTGAATCTGTCCTCTCCATTAATGGGTTTTTAATTTAAAGCTCTTTGAAACTTTCATCCCCGTTAGCTCAGCCCAGGAGCACTGAACCACAGCTGTCTGATGCCATGTGCTGGCAGACTAAGTCCTGAAAAAAGAGTGGGAGTTTTTCCACCCCTGGTTGAAGCCCTCAACCAATACTGAACGAAGGAAAATAAATCAGATTTCTCTATTTAGTAGAGTACATGAAATAGGTAAGGATGAAAATGCCTTGCAGTTCTTCTGGTTTTTTTGTCTCTCACAAGTGCACTGAAAACATCCCTTAATAAATTAGTCTCATTCTTTGTCAAAGATTCCTGGTGAAGCCGAAAAAGTGTGATGTTTCTGTAACTGTACACTACCCAAAAATAATTTTATTCACTGAAGCTTGATAACCTTCAGAAGATAAAAATTCAAAGAATAGATTAAATGAAGTTAATAGAAAAAGCTATGTATCCATATTATCCACTCATGGTTTACAACATACTTTGAATAGTGCAGTCAAATGTACAAAATATTGTCACTTATGTACTAAAATGATGATCATATATTAGTCATATATGACAAACAGCTTCTAAAAGTATATTTCATTAAGTTCTATATATATAAATTATTTATAGCTCAACTAATTATCTATAGATTTTCAGAATTTCAGTAGCATTTATGATTTAGAAAAAGAAGTATCTGAATTACAGAATTAGAGAATATTTTAGTTTGGAAGAGACCTCTGGAAGTTACCTAGTCGGCAGCTCCTTTCACAATGAGGGCAGGTTGCCTAGCGACTAACTATTTTGATTGTCTTCAAGGATAGAACCTCACAGCCCCCTTGTGCAACATCTTCATCATTTAAACACCTTCAAGGCAACAACAGCCTCCTTTGCTGTGAGAGCACATGGTCAGCTGCTTGTCCACAGGATCTGTGGGGCCTTTTCTGCAGTCATCAGGGTTAACAGCTGTTTTTCTAAAATACAGTATTTCCTTAGAGAAAATCACCAAGTTGTGAAATCCACTGCTTTTACTGTGATTCCCTTTTCTTTCATTTCCCTTTTCTTTCTTTCATTCACATTTGATTTTTGTGCTAGTTGCTTGACCCTGAGTCTCCAAAGCATTTTTGACGTACAAATTTCAATTGTGCCTAAGACATTTCTGAGGTTACCTGCAGGGAGCTCTGCAAGATGAAAAAAAAGCAGACTTCTCTTTAGTTTGAAAAGCACCCAGCAGCTAGTGTCATACAGTAGAGATATACCACAGCACATATTCAATAATGAGAATGGACAACCTTAAAGGTCTGGACAAACCCATCAAGAACTATTGAAATCTTATTTTTTCAGACATGCAGTTTCAAAATTACATTCAACAGNCTGTGGCAAGGGCAACACACCTCTGTTATGTCAAGCCTAGGCATCTTTGCTTTTACTCTCTTCAGTAACCATGTATATGTTGTTTGAGAAATAGCCGATACCACTCTAACAAACAAGTAATAATCAGTATCTTGACCACCCAGATTACTTGCCTGAACAAAAAATTTTACCTGCATATAATATCCATAAGGGGAGGGACCTTCTTAACTTTACTGGTTTCTGATGACTCTCATTTAAAGCCCACTGACTCAGTAGGAAAATGAGCATAGCCTTTAGTGCATATTTGATAAATGCATTTGATCGTAGGGAAATTGAATAATCTATAAAATAAGGATCAGGATGTTTTTCTCTTGTAAAAGTAATTGAAATTCATATAGGGAAAGTACAAAGTAGGCTTTATTACTCTTTTATCGCTATTAAGAAAAAAAATTTAATGAGGTTTTTTTAATTAGTTAAATGAGTAATTTAAAGCATTTTAGTGCCTCATGTATTTGGCACATGATTTGGTTCTTTTAGTTGAAGTAAGGTGGTTACTATGGAAACAAAGACTTTGGAAGGTTTACATCACTATTAACTTCAGGAACAAATACATTATTACGAAAACAAAGAAAACAGAGATATTCAATTATAAAGTAAAATAAGTTCCTTATTAATTACAAAAATCATGGGTAAAAGCTAGTTTTATATGTCCAATAGCAACCACTCTGGCAGAAACGAATGAAAAAATATAAGTTAATGGAACTGTCATTTCAATATTCAATAGTATTATCTAGAATATGTAATTTCCAAAATGTATGTCCCATCTCCTGCTTGAATAGTTACAACAAAGTGAAAGGCTTACCAAAATCAACTTGTTTTTCCTATCAGAGTGTAACAGCAATTTAGAGAGTAAAGCCTCTCTTGGCATAGTTACACAGGCAATATAGGGCATGGTTCTCCTGGTCCCTCCTCAGCTATTTGCACAATTACTTTCTTGGCCATCTCACAGATTTCCATGTTTATGCACAGGGCGAACCAGCTGATGTACAGAAATAAGGAGTCAAAGGCCCCCACTCTGGGAGAGCCTGACATCCTGAGGGTTGGCATGTCTTGTTTTCCAAACATCTGGAGATACAGGAAAGAGTGGACCAGGCCAGTAGGAATCAGAGAGATGGCAGTTCTCCTCTCTTGTACGTAACTCAGTTTGACTGAAAATGACATTATAGTGTTCAAAATCAGGGAACAGTTGCATAATTGAAATCATTTCAAACTGGGAAAATCGGCTCAAAATACAGCCATGGAGATCAGCGAGCTAGAATGAGAGGCCAAGCTAACCTAGAGGTTGATTTCACCAGAGCATTTGCTAAAACACATCCATATGGACACGCATGCGCACACACAAGCACAGAGAGCCATACTTAAAAGAATGAATCAGTTATAGATACAGCTCTTTCACTAACAAGAGTGGTTAATAAACCATCAGTTGTAGAACACCACACTTTGGGAGGGACCTCACAAGATGATCTGTTTCAACCTTTCATGTGAAAGGGAGCCTAGATGACTATGTAGACTATCTGTCCAATTGCATCTTGAAGACATCCAGTGGTGAGGACTCTAACTTGCCCTCAGGGAGGCTATTTTAGTAAATGACTGTTTTCACTAAAAGATGTCCTTATTACATTGAAGGGAAATGTCTCCTACTGCAACTTGTACCTGTTGCTCCTTGTCTTCTCCATGTGGCTGCTTGTGAAGAGACCATCTGATTGTAGGTGCCCTTTAAGTATAGGGATACTGTTATGAGGCCCTTGAGCCTTCACTTATCCAGGGAGAAGAGATCTTATTTCAGTCAATGAAAAAAGGAGGAAATTAAAAAGTTGTTGTATATGAAATGAGGCTCAGCATTCAATCAGTACTCTATGACCTCAAAATGCCATTGGTGACAACATGCAGAAACATTAGAGAATACTCTGTTCTCTCTCTACACCCCTTGCACATTGCATTACTTGTCTTTTTCCACTTTACAGGGCATGTATGACCACCTGTATGAATGCATGCTTTTTTGTGTATGTTTTGTATGGCTAAAGAGAAGATATTTCTCACAAAGTCTATAGGCTCATCTCTCAGAAACAATGGATGTAGAAAATACAGACATGAAATAATGCATTGGGTAAATCGAGTCCATATCTTTTCTCCAAAGAAAACTTTGTCTGAGACCAAAATCAAACTGAATTAATTGGAGGCCTCCAGTGGAGACTTCTGTGTGCTTTACAGCTTTCATATCTTCCCAAAGTGCCATGAAAAGCGTACTTTTATAATCAGCATTGACTCATGTTTTCAGCAGAAAAAGTTTGGTAGCCTTGATAGTAGGCAAAACTTCAAAGGCTGTCATAAATCAAATGAATAATTTGTCTGGAGGAAGTCTGTATTAATTGTTCACATTATGTAAATGTGTCAAATGAAATGCTAAGATCTCCCTCTCTCTTTCTCCAGGAATAATTGGATTTGCACTTGTCTCTAAATTGCTAGTCTTTTCACCAAAATGTAAGATCATTTATTTTGTGTTACCTGAATGCCTGTCATATTATGGTTACAATGGTTACAGAAAAGTAGGCAAAGCTATATGGGAGGGTTCAGGCAGACTGGTTCTACATTTTACTAATGTTATCCCTCCTGATGTAAAGATGATTAGCGGGCCATGTAAGACTAGCTCAGTTTTGCATCCTTAGTTTAGGTATGCTGGAATGGATAAGATGAAATGTTCTAAGATTCTTTGTAAGTCATTCAAAGGTCATAAAATCATAGAACATTCTGAGTTGGAAGGGACCCAAAATGACATTGAGTCCAAAATTGGCTCTGCACTGGACACCTCAAGAATCCCACGATATGCCTGACAGCGTTGTCCAAATGCTTCTTGATCTCTGTCAAAGTTGGTGCTGTGATCACTTCCCTGAGGAGCCTGTTCCATGGCCCAACCATCCTCTGGGTAAAAAACCTTTTACTGATATCCAAACTAAACCTCCCCTGACGCAGCTTCATGCTGCTTCCTTGAGTGCTGTCATTTGTCATGAGAGTGAAGACATTGGTACCCACCCCTCTACTTCCTCTCATGAGGATGTTGATGACCACAATGAGGTCTTCCCTCAGTCTCCTCTTCTCCAGGCTGAACAGACCAAGTGATTTCAGCTTCTCCTCATACGGCGTCCCCTCAAGGCGCTTCACCATCCTCGTGGTCCTCCTTTGGACACCCTCTAACAGCTTGATGGGTTTTTTTATATTGTGGCACCCAAAACTGCCCCCAGCACTCAAGGTGAGGCCGCCCCAGTGCAGAGCAGAGTGGGACAATCCCCTCCCTTGCCCGGCTGGTGATGCTGTGCCTGGTGGCCCCCCAGGACATGGTTGGCCCTCCTGGCTGCCAGGGCACTGCTAACTCAGGTCCAACTTGCCATCAACCAGGACCCTCAGGTCCCTTTTCACGGCTCTGCTCTCCAGCCTCTCATTCCCCAATCTATACACAAAGCCTGGCTTGCTCTGTCCTAGGTGCAGAATCTGGCATTTCCTTCATTACTCACACCTCTAGAGGACAATCATTTTTGCATTTGGCATTTTGGAGGAAGAAGAGGTACCAGGAAAATGGCCCTTTAAAATTATAATGATTTACCTGAATTTTTGAAGGTGTTCAAGAAGGGTTGGACTATACTCGTCACTTGCTGTTCTTATAGAACAGGGACTGTGGATTCAGGTGTTTTATTTTCTATTATTCATAAGTATTTTATTCTTAATTAAGCATTTATTGAAATCTAGTATATATATAAGTGCATATATATATATGCACTTATAAATTGTTTTTATTTTCTAAGGATTAAATGCTCTCTTTTCTGATGACAGATTTACTAAATTTACTAGTGCAAATTTGTATGCATAATTTTAAGGCCATAAACAAAGAATCTCATCCTTATTTCATTAGTAAAATATTCAAAGTCTTTTCCTGTTAGAAGATGCAGAGCTGTTATTGATTGTTCCGGTTTTCTCAGACAACACATAGGCCTTTCCTTTGTTTTGCCTTTCAGGAAAAAATCTGAAATGTAAAGAAAGCAAAGTTTTAATTCAGAAGAATACAAAATAAAGTTTTAGAAATTGAAACAGACTTGTGTTTGTGAGTTTGAAATCTTACAAGTGCACATATCTAGGCTTCTACTTGCAGTTCTTTCCTAAAAACATCCTTTGATTTCATATTATATGATCTATGACCTTGCAAACTACAGCAGAAATTGTGGTTTTAAATTTATTTTTAAATGTCTTGTGGGACCAAAGTTCTGTGGTGAGACCAAGAATATTTTTTCATAATCCCCTGATACTTAACTGACAGAAGTTTTATTTCAGTTTTGCTTTTCAAAATGTGTCTAATCAGAAATAAAAAATAGAAAATAATGTTCAGTACTTAGTCATGAGATCTCAAGTATCGGTGAAGTAGAACTGCCTTGAGTTACGTTTATGGTCTGGCATGCTGCAAGTGATTAGAGGAGCACAGTAAAAATAAACTACAAAAGTACTTGCAAACATGCCTTCTTGAGCTAAAACTCATTATTTTGAAGTATCCTCATGCAGTTGTTCATACTAGCATGAACAACTCATTCAAAGATACAAATTGATCAGGTCACATTAGTAAAGTAAAACACATCTGTGATCTGCAAAGGTGAGGTAAGTGAACATGCAGGTCTGCTGTGGCTTCCACATGGAATGTTTGCTTCTGGCTGGTTGGGTTTTTTAATCATTGCACATACATTATTGAGGACTGTTGAAAAATAATGTGTCCCTGAATTACTGGCCTCTCAAATGATAGTTGGATTAACATTGAATAGATTATTTCATTTCTTTGTGGAAGAGCACTCCAATAGGGAGGGAAAAATAGTATCTTAGTAGGGGAAGAAGTTATTTTCTTCAGGTGTTCTGCTGTCTGTAGCATGCATCTGTCACCCCCTGAGCATTTTCTTGAGCATCCACACTACTTTCAGACCTTCCTCCCAGAAACTCTTGGCACCGTACACTACTAGCAAAGCAAGAGCCAGAAACTGAGTTCAACTCAGGTTCATAAAGTCTAGCAGGAGGTAAGGAGCATGTTGTAGCAGCAGCTGGACAGGTCACAGCATGACCAGAAAAAAGGCAGGAAAATACAAGCATGTTTTGGAAGCAGGAGTAGTGAGGGAGATCAGGGTGTCTGGGAATGGAGTTGGTTGCATTGATGAAGTAAGGGAAGGAAAAGCCTTTGGTGTTTCACATTAAATGAGAGAGGATGATAGTTCTGCCTGCTGAGTATCTTCTTGGTGTGCTTTTCTTTCATTTATCAGTTGCAAAATGCAAGGAAACATTAAGTGCTGGATTTGTCATGGTAATTTTTCTAGTCCATCAGTATTTAAAGTATACTCAGACCTTTAAGTTTCCAGCTAAGCTCATGGGGTATTTGTTGCTGTTTTGGTTTTGGTTTTGTCTTTTTTAGGTTTGGGGTGGGTTGTGGTTTTTTTGCAATAGTGGTGGTGGTGGTGGTTAGTGAATTTGAAATCTGATGAAGTATTGGCAATAAGGACTAGGCAGGTCAGAACAGAAACTTCACCCAACTGTGACAGAAATATGAAACAAAATCTGCTTCCAAGTCAGGATCTGTACCTTGCAATTTATACCCACTATTTAGTTTAAGCTCAGCTCACCATCATCACATTCTTTTAATAAGTCCCTAAGAATGTAAGTATACAAAGATTATTTAATGTTGTTATCTGGTTTTATCCATAGCAACTTACAAAGGCAAAGATTTAAATACAATAACAGCTCTGTATCTGAAATCTGAGCAAAAGATGATTGTTTTAGTAACTCCTAAATGTGAGATCTGGTGCTTGGTCAGAAGGTTTGTATAGAAAAATACTGAAAAAATATATTATTAGGTCAGGTTGACAAATATTTTAGATGAATGTTTAAGCCTTCTATTCAAAAAAGTTAAACATATCTAAACTTGAACACTGTGGGGTACTGAAGTTCCCCACACCAAACTTTTTTCAGAGTATTTACTCAATCTAGTAGATGGTTTTATTTTGCTAAATATGAAATAGAGCACATGAGGAGAAGAAAACATAGAGAGATTTACACTTCTGTCTAGAGCAAGCTCTAACCATGAGTAGCTAGGCAGTGAACTTGTGACAGAATGAACACCAAATTGGACAGATGCTAACTTTTTTATGGTATGTAGGCTGCAAGATATGATACATATATTCACTGCAAGGAAAAGGCAGAGCCATCAATGACTTCAGTGATGAAAAAGCAGAGTGCTCCAGAGTGTTGTAATTAGCTCACGGTGTACTTCTTGGCAAAATTTCAGAGGGTTCATAAACATGAAAAGCAAACCCCCATAAACACAATTGTAAGTGGTGCTTGGTTTAGTATGATTCACCCTATGTCAGAATTGGAGTTTCTGCTTAGCTGGCTTGGTGGCACTTGCCTCATGCACCATGACACTGGACAGTGGAATCGGCATTTTCCGAAGGAGGTACAGTTCTCTGGCTTCCCTTCGGGTTTACCAGTGGTGCTGGTATGGCTCCTAATGTGCCACTAGCACAACAGCTGGGAATATGTTGTGTTCACAGATGCACCTGGTCCCTCCCTATAGCAGAACTGCACAGAAAGTCACTCTCATTCCTTGAATAGAAGCTGCTGGTGTTGTGTTAGCCCAACTGCTACATGCTGCACTACTGGTGGACAAAGCCAATGTGAGTCTTGGGTGTGCCAGACCTTCTGACCATGCCAGGAGATGGACTCATAGCTTCATTCTCTGGATGGACAATTAGTATCCTCAGGAGGAGAGTCAATAGATATCCTTCAACGTGCTGTTTACTATACCGAGAAACATAAATGCAGGTGGGGGCAGCTGCAGGAAGTGTCAGCTTTATTACAGGCCAGCAGAAAAAGCTGAATTAGGCTTGTGACAGCTCCACCACTGCTTCCCTAATGCAGACCAAATCACCACATTGATCTTCTCCATTCCTTACCTATTTAGCTGTCTTTTCTAACCTGCCAGCTGTGCATAATACTGAATGGTTTTTATGCATACCTGCTTAGATAAGATGGAAATTTTCAACTGCAAATGCAGTAATATGTATTGACTGATTAAACCCAGATTTTTTCCACAATAAAACCTCTTAAATAAATACAACTTTCAGAAATGTTTAGGCAGACATCTGTAGAAACCAGGACTTTAGTAACACTGCATAAATAGTGGTTCTTTAGATAATATTTTTGCTTTGTTTTTGTATAGATGTCTGTCATTAGTTATGTGAAAAACTTAGAATTTCAGGTTTTGGAATGAATACTTCCCAGATCTTGCTTGAGCAGGATTACATTATGCGTCTCATGGGCAGGAGCTTGTGTTTAAGTTTTAAGTACGCTCCATGTCCTGGGAGGTTGGAAGTACATTTAGCTAGGGTGTGCAGGACAGCTGTGCAATAGTTCAATTTGTCCTTAACTCCCTTCACTGCACTGGATTAACCCATGGGGAAAAGAATGAGTTTATAAGCCCTCTAGCTCACCACAATAAGTCTTTAATGTCATGCTTTGAGTTCATGTGTCTGGTATTTGTTGTGCTCTCTTAACACTTCAGCTTCCAGCTTCACTCCTGCACTGAGGCAGGGAAAAAAACCATCAAATGTATCGTGGCCTCAAATATATTTTTACACTTTTGCAAACTTTTATTAGCACACATATCAATCCAAACTCCATTTTAGTTTTTAATTTGGTCAGATGCTAAATCTATTCCTTTCTGATCCTTGACTCCTGATTATTATTCTGGTCCTTCTTTGATTAATGGCTCATTAAAAATAGGAGTGAAACAATCCCCCAGATCCCAACCAAGTTAACATATGGATGTTTTCTAATAGCTTAATTGAATAAAAAAACCAACTTGTCCTATATAGTCAGTTTAGTCAGTGTCTAAACTAGAACAAACTTCTTGTAACAAGTTTGACTGCCTCTGTTTAAGAGAAAATGCTATTTTCACTTCATTTTTGTATGTCCTTCTGTTACAATAACAAAACAACTATGAAAATAAGTATGCAGTGAAAGTTTCATTGGCCTGTGTTTTTGGTAAGCATGGTCCCTGCTATGGGTAAATAGTTTTTTAAGTATATATATATTTTCTTTTCCTAATCAAATAGTACATATTAATGGAAAACTTCTGCTATAGTCTGCTACAAATATATAGCTCTTGTCCTGTTCTTTTTCCTCAGAGGCCCCAGGTATGAAATTTCTCTTTCTCCAAGGGAGAGGAAGCAGTGAAGGAAGGTTGAAGAGCAACTCACGAGATAGATTAGTGTAGTTGAATAAAAGGGCAGAACCGTACNGGCAGAACCGTACTTACAAATGGCAAGAACCCCTGGTATATTTGAGGGCATGGCTTTGCAGACACAAGAGTGTAATTGGAGGTTCTCCCTAGAATACTGTTTTCTCAGTTAATAAAGATTTTATGTGGTCAAGAATTTGAAGTGCTTGGATTTCCTGTAGTTTCCACAATGTCCCATGTTAAATAGAAATTAATAAAAAATTAAGTGACATTCCTATGAAATATGGAAATAGACTCAACTTAGTTAACATCACTGGAGTCATAATGGCTTCCTATGCAGATATTTTCACTGCACTTTTAATAAAAATACTCCTGGACAATTAATT
>WEIT01001018.1:18648-30560 GCA_013389985.1 Dryoscopus gambensis | reverse complement strand
CCCCCCCCCAGCCCCTCCCCCCTCCAAAAAACCCCAGACAACCAACCAAACAAATAAACAAACAAACAAACCCACAAAAACAATCCCAGGTACTCTAAAACCAATGCAATTCAGGAACAGCAAGACAGCTGGTGAACAGAAAGTTGGTGCAGTTTGCTTGTATGGGAGAACCTAAATCTTCTTAGTTTGCAGAGCTGTAGATACTCTTCTAATGTCTTCAGTTCATCCTCGAAGCACAAACAAGATTTCAGCTGATTTGTAAACATGAATGCAGAAGATCCAGCTGTGGCAGGAAATGACTAATAAGGAATGTATGACAACTTGACTTACTGTTGACTTCTTGGGTGACCAGTTCAAATAGCCAGAGGATGTGTTAACTAAACCAACAACCAGATTCCAGTGGATGGAGGTTATGGCAACATTTGTCTTTCCAATCCCATGCCTGCTGACACAGACACAGCATGGATTTCTGCTGGTTTGTAGACTCTCTGACGCATGGAGCAGTCTCGAAGTTTGCATAGCTCATTTTATCTTTTGATACAGAGTAAGGGCAAGGGAGAGGAAGTGACCTAAACAACTGAATAGTGAATAGCTCTAAACCCATGCAGATTTACTATTTCAGTTTGGTTTAGAATAGGTTGTACATTTTGGCGATTGCCTAGCAAGTTAGAAAGAAAAAACTGTGTTCATACTAAATAATTTAGTCAAGATATTCCAGACGAAACGATGCAAAGCATTAAAAAAATGTATTATGATCCTTCTCTGAGCTTTTCAATAAAACCAGATCTTCTTACTGGAGTACCTAAGTAAGAGGACCTAATTTGCAGGCTCAGAGAGGATTCAAGCTCTTAAGAGTCTCTGCTGTGCTCAACAAGATCATACTGTTTACAGATTTTTTAATTTTTTTTTTTAGGACAGAAGTCATAGGAACGACTTTAGAGACACTTATTTTAGTCACTTCTGTTTTAGAAGAGCAATAAAGAAAAAAATATCTGTCATTATGACATACTATTGGTATAATCACTGTTTCAACCTGTTGCAAAAAAATTAACTTTTCATCCTTCCACTGTAATGACAAGCAAGGTACACGGCTGTCCATTTTGTAAGAACAGAACGTTCCATGTGAAGGAGTTTTCGCCTCAAAATTTTTTATAAAATTTGGAGGTATTGCCTCACTTCTTTCTGTGAAAACTGAGGCAGAGAGTATTGTGTGTAACCTCTGGTTACCTAGAAGGTCTAAATTAGAAATTGTGTTCCAATCACAAGTGGGAAGTGCCAGATTGCAAGGAAATCCATCTTCCTAATGTTTTTATTCTTTTCAGTCTTGTCATTTACTAAAAGCTGCTTGAGCTGGATCTGTGTAAGTCTATAGGGCCTGATGGGATAAATTCAAGAATTCCTAGATCGGCTGATGTTGTGTCCAAGCTCTCTCTGACTTTGAATGGTCTTGGGAATACGGAGAGTTCCCAACTGACTGGAATCTGGTGAACGTTTCCAAGGATGACCTTGGAAACTACTGGCCTGTCAGTCTCCCTTCAGTACCTTGTAAGTCATGGAGAAGATTATTCTGGCAGGTAGTGAAAACCACCTGAAAGACAACAGAATCATTGGTCACAGCCAGCACATCCTGCTTATGAAACCCAATTTATTTTTATGACATGGAAAGGGACACCTCAATGAATAATAGGGGGCTGGCTAACCACCAGTGTTCAACAAAGGCTAGTGCTCCATTCTGCACATGGGATGCACCACTGCCGGGTGTACAGACACACTAGGGGACGAGAGGCTGGAGAGCAGTGCCATGGAAAGGGCCCGGGGTCCTGGTCGATGGCAAGGTGAACGTGAGCCAGCAGTGCCCTGGCAGCCAGGAGGGCCAAGCGTGCCCTGGGGGGCATCAGGCACAGCATCACCAGCCGGGCAAGGGAGGGGATTGTCCCCTCTTCTCTGCACTGGGGCGGCCTCACCTCGAGTGCTGGGGGCAGTTTTGGGTGCAACAATATAAAGAAGATATTAAACTATTTGAGAACGTTCAAAGTAGGGCAACGAAGATGAAGGGTCTGGAAGGGAAGCCATATGAGAAGGAGCTGAGGTCACTTGACCCATTCAGCCTGGAGGGGACTGAGGGGAGACCTCACTGCAGTTACAACTTCCTTGTGAGGGGAAGAGGAGGGGCAGGCACTGATCTCTTCTCTCTGGCCTGTGACAGGACTTCAGGAAATAGTTGAAGCTGTGTCAGGGGAGGTTTAGGTCAGATGACAGGAAAAGGTTTTTCACCCAGAGGGTGGTTGGGCACTGGAACAGGCTCCTCAGGGCTGTGGTCACAGCCCCAGCCTGACAGAGTCCAAGAAGCATTTGGACAATGCTCTCAGGCACATGGTGTGACACTTGGGGCTGTCAGAGCTGCCCCTGTTTGCAGACTTAGTGTTAATTGACTTGTGGGCTGCTGACAGTATATACTTTTTAGATCTAAAATCTAGACCATATACACATAAGCATAATGCCTCTTTATTGCTTTTTCTTACAGTAGAAAGATTTCTTGCAGTAGAAATGACTGTAAAGTGCATTGATGAAATATGATGACCTGCTGGAGGATAGGAAAGCTCTGCAGAGGGATCTGGATAGGGTGGATCAATGGGCCAATGACACGAGGTTCATCAAAATAAAATGCCGAGACCTGCCATTGGGTCACAACGCCAGGCAGCGCCACAGGCTAGGGCAGAGGGGCTGGGAAGGACCTGTGGGTGCTGGTGACAGTAGCTGAATATGAGCCAGCAGTGCCCAGGTGGCCAAGAAGGCCAATGGCATCCTGGCCTGGATCAGCAGCAGTGCGGCCAGCAGGGCCAGGGCAGGGATTGTCCCCCTGTACTGGGCACTGGTGAGGCCACACCTCGAGTGCTGTGTCCAGTTCTGGGCCCTTCACTCCAAGAAAGACACTGAGGTGCTGGAGTGAGTCCAGAGAAGGTCAGGGGAGCTGGGGAAGGGTCTGGAGGAAGACGTCTTATGTGGAGGGAGTTAGGATTGTTTAGCCTGGAGAAAAGAAGGCTCAGGGTAGAACATATTGCTCTTTCCAACTGCCTGAAAGGAGGCTGTAGTGAGATGGGGTTTGGTCTCTTCTGCCAGACAGCCAGTGACAGGACAAGAGAAAATGGCCTCAAGTTGCTCTGGGAGAGAGTTATATTGAGATATTAGGATTTTTTTTCATGGCAAACGTGGTCAAACATTGGAACAGGCTTCCCAGAGAAGTGGTAGAGTTACCATCCCTGGAAGCATTTAGAAAAAAAAGTTTATGGCACTTTTGGACATGGTTTACTGGTGTCACAGTGGTGGTGCTAGGTTGAATATTGGATTTGATCTTAGAGGCCTATTCCAACCTTAACAATTCTATTATTCTATGGTTTTATAAATTATATTTTACAAACATTTAGAGTCAAATTTGGCCAGTATAAGTCAACAAAACCGATTTATCAATTAAATGCTGACTTATTCCTGTTGAGGTCTAAGGCCATTAAAATGTATATCCCATAAGTCTTTTTCTGAAATGCTAATTTTAAAGTATCTGAGAAGTAAGCTGTAAGTTGAATATTAATGGATTTTGAGATGTTATATACAGAGAGACATCACATATACGTACAGTATATATATATATGTACCTACTCTCTGAGAGTAAGTTACAATCATGATTATGGCTCTGGATAGGAGTCAGAACATCTCAGACTTAGGCATGTCTAAAATATGCTCACATTCAGCACTGCTAGTTTTGAATAGACTGTTTTCTGGTATTTGTCACTTTAGATTATGATGGAGGGAAGCAGGTGGCTGAGGCACAGCCTTACACCGGTATGTAAATTCAGCTTCTTGATCACATGCCAAAACAAAGAAACAGTTTTCAAATCAAGCTGCAAAATTACTTCAGTTGTATGGACCCGCTGCTCAAATGTCTAAAGCTGGCAAATGAAAGGAAGAGCAACAATTTTATTGTTTGTATCTTGGATCATTTGGGGTAGAAAACACTGAAAACTTAGGCGTGTTAGAAGGTACATAAAAAAACTTATTGTTAAAACTGTGTCATGTTTTTAGGTAAAGTAAAAATGATCCCGGGTTTGTTATAAGGTATCTGTGACATCCCAGTGACAACATAAGCAGATTGTTGTTACTAGTAGTTTTTCTTCCACCTGTTGGCTTTCCATCTGAATTTCATTTGTTCTTTCTTTGCTCTGTGTCTTATTATATTTGTTTTCTTGTTCTGTGTGTCTTTTTCTGTGTGCCATTTTAAATTCACTTTCATAGTAGGATTGTCTCCCTCTCTCATTCCCCGAGGAAGAAAACAAACATGACAACCACAATATTTGGGTGGACCCACATTTAAATAAAGAGTCCTTCCATCCTTACACAAAACACAAAGTACTGGACTAACTGATCTTGGTTATACTATTTGAAACATTCAGACTTGCCAGGAGTACTGAATGCTGCTTGTCTTCAGATACAATAATGGTTACCAACCTAATTTTTTTGTATCACAGTCTTTTCTGTTCCCATCCAGGCTCCATTGTTTCGGTGTTTAAACCTTCTGCAAATAATTTTTTTTTCATTCTTGGTCTGGTTTTTAATATTACTTCTACAGCGGGAGGTAGGACATAGACTGATAAAAAATTTTACTTAATTAGATGTTAAAGCTAATGATGTTTTCAGTACAAGAAAAAGAGTCATGGAAATCATGAACTTATCCTTTCACATACTATGAAGTTATTAATTTCTGATTAGCTATGCCATTAAATACTGTGTATTGATTCTTAGAAATTGAAATAAATTTATTCCTTTAATGTAAAACCTCTATGCAAGTGAAAACCCATTAAAGTCACTTCATGACATTTGGCTTTTAATTTAGCCAGACCTGAGGGATTAAATTATTCCATGTGATGTAAGACTAGTGGTGAGTCATCCAACAATTTAACTTAGGCAAAAATCTTCCTTGCCATTCCAAGAGGAATAATACCATCCTTTGCTTCTGTAGCTTTATTCTCAGGTAGACATTTTGTAGACCATCTGCTGTGCAGTTTTTTGGTGGACCAACTGCATACCAGTCTGCAAAGTATTTCTCTTGCAATTTAGTATATTGTCTCTGGAGATAAAGGGTAACTGAATTTGGCGAAGAAATTTTACAAGATGAGGAAATTAGTCAAGGTGAAAATATGAAAAATTTTAATGTGATGAGTTACAGTCTGTGTCTACATACATTCTGCTAAATATGTTTTCACAGTTTACTGTATTTTGAAAACTAAAAATATGCTGACTTTATATTTTTATTCAAAATAATATTCTTTAAGTTTTAATGATCCTATATAGAGTACCTCAAGAATATTGTAAACTGCCATAGGACTTGATGGAAGCTTTGGTAAGAGCACTGAACTCAGTAAAAAATGGAATAGTTTTTAGCATTATTGAGTTGTTCCCTATTATTCAGTGCTATGGCTGGTTAGCTTTAGGTAATGGATCACAGTGTATGTGCTCACCCAAGACTGGGAATGCTCCATTAGAAAAGACTGAGTAGTCATTGTTAATTAGCCTTACTTAGAAGAGAATGCAGAAATAAAAGATTTTGTTTTCTACAAATGTGAAGGATTATTGAAATTAAGAAAATAAACTCATTTCTTAAACTGATGTGTTTGTGCAGCAGTATGGGGAATTTAAGGTGAACAAGAAAGAAATCCTGCAGTCTATAAAGACGGATAAATTCTGGAGCAAATATTTTTTGAGCTTATTCTGGGATCTCCATTACGGACCACCTTAAAAATTGTGTCCAAAAGGCATCATTCATGAATGATAAAGGGAAAAACTGACTTTGGCAGTGGCATAGACTAGAAGTCTCCCTCAGGACTTTCAGACTGTACCTGAAGGCTTCTGCAACAAGGTTGAGATTTGTGCCCCAGGGTTTATATCTCAAATGATAAATACTTAATGTAAATATAATCTCATACATAGATGTAAACACTGCTTATGCCTTACCATTCCCCAAATATTTTTCTCTTTTAAGCTGCTTGGTTTCAGGAAATTAACTGGGATGTTCTGCAGTGCATGTTGCAATCTGATTTTGGGTTACATTTTGTCTTGTTTGAACAATATTTAATGTCAGAATCTTGCCTGCCTTTTTAGTATTCACCTAATTTTTATGACCATAGACAGATTTTTTAATTCTCATAGATCAGAATGAAATTGAAGTATTGTCATGCCTTATTTAAAAAATGAGCCATGACCAAGAGTTATTAATTCTACAAGTAAGAGACTTTTCTATTCTCATAATTTTTTGTTTCTATTTTTAGGCAAATAAAGTGTAACTTTAAATAATTTCCTTAGAAATTTAATGTTACAATGCTTGTTTATTGCACAAAAATCAACTATGTTTGATTTCTTTTTTCCATTCCTGTGTGGACAGGTCAAATCCTGCAGAACATCCATTTAACTGAGTGTGCCCTTTTTAGGTTTTATGGACTTAGGAATAGCCAGAAATATATAGATTCCAGTCTTCATTCATGTACGTCTCTTGTGGATCAGCTGTCACCTCTGTTGGTAGATGGTATGCAGACCATGTCTAGGTAGTAGGAGGAAAAAAGGATACTTTATATTTAAAGCAAGGAATAGGCTGGTAATGGGTTGTCTCTTGGTGCATGCTTTCTTTTTTTGTGGCAGACAATTGCCACAAAAAATGATCTGGGTGCAGTCTTGATCCACAGCAATTCAGGAAAGTTCTTCTCAGCTGATAAAATTGGAGCTTCACTGGGGTGGCTGTGAAGAACTTGCATCTGACAGCGTAAACACTGCTGTGCAAGTGACCCTGTACAGGGGAGTAGGTGAGGAGGCAAGTAGTCCAGATTAATTTGGTTTCAGTAAGGACTGAAAGTAAGGGAAAAAAAAGGGAGGAAATGGGGGGTTTTTGCATGTAAGTAAAGAAGTGTTGAAAAATAAGAATAAAAATTAGCTGTAATTAAACTTCCTGAAGTGAAGCAGCAGTAAGGTAGAAGGAGAGTAAGGATAGAAGTGAGACATTTTGTAGGGGTTATAATTGTCTGTCAGTTAGTTCTGCTTGATCCCTAATGGAAAGAGAGCCTTTCAATCCGAGTGGCCTAAATAAAAAATGGAAAAGAAGAATATGAGAAACAAACTGAAGATTCCATTCTCAAAGTGCTGAGCAAATCTTCCTTAAAATATGAAAGGGGTATTAAAGAAAATTGCCGAAGAGCCAAAGACTCTTTTCCATTCAAATCACAAGAATTCTGTGAGCAATGATGAAATATTAATATATTTGCCCTCTTGCACACTCAAACAAAGTGCAGAACCTGTAGGCAATGAATGCAACCATGCAAAGCAGAATAGAACTGCTTTAAAACCTGAGTTATTGCCTACTCAGTAATAAGACATTTGATATCTTTCAGGGAATTATAATGTGGTTGTAAAAATGTTTTCCCAGCCTGACACTTAGGTATTCAATCCAGCAGCACATTTGTTTTCATAATATTTGAAAAACTCGTTTGGTTCTTTTTCAAATTATAGTAGTGCAAAGGAATAAACAAATAAAACTAAAACAAAAGAAAAAGGAAGTTACTGCTTTCAGATGTTCTTCCACACTTCTCTTAACTCAAGCATTACACTGTTTTTTTAAATATAATTTTGGAAGCCCTTCCAATCTACCCTGTAGTGGTTGTGGACTGGTACTTTTGGCTGCTCAGAGAAATAAACATTTTAAAATAACTAAATGCATAATTTTGGAAAAACTGCTCCTGCACATGTTTAGCCACAACATACTCAACCAGAAATGTCAGACAGTTTTAAAACTGGAACATGTGGAAGCTGCACTGAGACATATAATAATAAGCCACAACAGGGGTGCACATTAGCAGATTGCTGGTATACTTCTTGGATGTGATGTTGGTCTGGAGACCAAAGTCTGAGAGACTTCAGTGTCTTCAGAAGTGGGTTAATAACTTTCATGATTTAACTCCAGCTGGCAACTAAGCCCCACACAGCCACTCACTCTCCCCCACAGGGGAATAGGGGAGAGCACTGGAAGGGTGAAAGTGAGAAAAATTGTGGGCTGAGACAGAGACAGTTTAATAGGGAAAACAAAATCTGCATACACAAGCAAAACAAAACAAAGAATTCATTCACCACTTGCCACCGGCAGGCAGGTATTCAGCCATCCCCTGGAAAGCAGCATCCCTCACACGTAACAGTGACTGCGGAAGACAGATGTCATCACTTTAAATGTTCCCCCCTTTGTCCTTCTTCCACCAGCTTCACATGTTGAGCCTGGTACCCTATGGGATGGAATATCCCCGTGGTCAGCTGGGATCAGCTGCTCTGGATGTGTCCCCTTCCAGCTTCTTGTGCACCCCCAGCCTCCTCACTGGTGGGGTGGGGTGAGAAACAAAAATGGCCTTGACCCTGTGTGACTAAAACATCCCTGTATAGTCAGCACTGTTCTCAGCACAAATACAAAACACAGCCCTCTATCTGCTACATTGAAGAAAATTATTCTAGACAAAATCAGAACATTAGAACATTCCTGTACATCATGATTAATTTATCTTACATGCAGCTTGCAAGTTAACATATTTCACTGTACCCTTTGGAGTTTCTTGTATTGTATCTTTTCACTTTGAACAATAAAGATCAGTAAAAGAATAATTGAGAATATGTATAGCATATAAGTGTATATAGGATACATAGTGGTTTAAGTGGTTTAAGATGCAACAGCTGTTATAAAAAGAAAATTTTAAAAAGCAGCAGCTAATATGGAATATTGAGCAGACCTGGTTTAGCTTTTGCTTGTGTAAGTTTAACTACCTGGTTATGCTCACTCCTATGATGGGCTTGTTGTTGCATGTCAGTAGATGATAGAGATTTAAAATTGCTTAACTGAAAAATCTTGTAAGGAGTTTCAAATGTTTCAGTAGATTTAACTCATTGAAAATATGTGGTTTGTTCAAATGCTGTGTGCCTTTTCATGGGCAGAATAGAATTCCTCTCAGGTCTCCAGCTCTTGATACACTATGCAAGTAGTAGCAAGATTTTAGTTTTCAGAATGCATATATATATGTTCAGAAGTGACTTCCACAGGGATATCCATAGTGTAATCATACTGAATGTATTTTGTAATCTCCCTTATCCATCTGGTATTTTGTAATCTTCCTTGGTCAAAACCCCATAAATTTTGTGGATGTGTTGTTTCTGCAAAATATTTCCCAAAGAAACTGCAGAGTAGTAGTACTACATTATCACTTGTTTTTGGTATCTTTTCTTTTGTTTTTGTTTTGGTTTTTTTTTCATGGCTACAAAGTGTCATGTGTCCGAAGAATGCCTGTTGGTATATCTGTAAGTATGTATTTCATTCTGCTGAAAAGCTAAGTGTGAGATTTCCCTCACCTGTTCTCTTAGTCTGAGTGACTACCCTGATGATCAATGTTAGGAAGTTTTTACCTTTGGAGATGGACTTATATCATCCTAAAATGTTAGTTTATACACTGAATAAAGAAGAGTCCCTGTTGCCATTTAGATGGCTGGAGATAAATCAGACAAACATATATTTTATAAAGCTATTTATATCCTCTGAACCAGCAGATTTAAAAATGTACTTCAGGAACTAGTTTCCTATTTAGCACACTTTTTGTTTAAGTAAAATATATGGAAAACAAAGATATATCATCCCTGAAAAGGCAGTGAAAACTGCAAATGTATCTGCTTAATGAGATAAAATGATGTTAAAGGATCAAAGTCAAGTTTAATTATTTACATCTTTGTGGTTTGACAGACTGTCCATTGCAATTAAAGTAAGATAAACCCACAGCATTACAACACCATTCCTACAAAGAATGATAGCATTCTTCCAGATGTCATGAGCAAATCCTAGTCAAACACCAATTGGTATGGTAAGGATCAACATCTGCATCTTGCTTTTCCAGTGGTGTGAAATTACACTAAATTGTTGCATTGCAATGAAACTCCTAAGTGTCTGAAGAAATGTATGCATGTGTTCACAAACTGTAATTAATTTTTAAGAACATATAAACAAAATAAAGAATTCATTTTAATGTGTCATCATCTACTAAACTAATACATGGAAAACAAGGATTCATCTGGGCTCTCAGCCGAACTGCAAATTCTTTGTAAAATACCTGAATCAACATCTACTATTTACTTTATGAGGACAGGGAATGCCCACTGGCACAATTCTTTCCTTTTTTTAAATTTTTCTTTTTATATGAAGGAAACTGAAGATAAAGAAAGGTGAAAATTTTATTTAAGCCATACAGATCTCTGAGTACAGGTACACACTGAGAAGTTTTGAGCAGGCTGAGACAGGGCAGAATTCCTTTCTTTTCTTCCAATTTTTCAGTGCAAGCTTGTGAGACAAGACTTCTCAGTTCTTTTTCTGGATGACGAATCTAAACATTATAAAAGTGGTTTGGTTTATGTGACTTTAAGTCTGTGCTGTCTTCATTTTCTGTGAATTACATTTTGAACTTTGAAAACACCTTCAGGTTTTCAGAGACAACAGCCATTTTTCCTTGAGTAAGGCTCGGAGGGAAAACATACCAGTTTCTCACATTGCAATGTCTTTTTATTCTGCTAGTCAAAATGGATTCAGAAGGAGGGGTTAAGAGAACTGTAGACCCTTGAACATGGCCTTGTGTTGTGCACACTCCACATCTCCACATGTGCTTACAGAATGCCAACAGCAGTTTTGTGGCTATGTGCAGTCCTGGTAGCAATAAGAAAATTAGAAAGAGAATGGCAGGAATGGCTGTTTTTCTGAAGATTTTGAAATGAGACAGTTGTCAGTATTTTAAAATCAAGCTGGCAAAACTAGAATGTTGTCAATAAAGTCAAAATATGGGGCTGGTAAGAAAAAATGTGTGACTCAAAAGTTAACAATATTGAATCCAATAACTCAATAACACTTCTGCCAGAGTAGCAACAAAAATGTTTTTTTATGGAACAGAATTATGCTCTCTGTTGCACTCAGTGAGAGTAAAGGCAGCATTTCTTAAGATATATTCACAGTATTGAAAATACGGCATTGTCAAGTTCTGTGGAATTCATGTGGAATTAACATATTACAGATTTAATTTTCTAGTAAAATGCAATCATAAAACTAAGTAAATGTCAGTCTACCATTGACGAAAAAGTAAGTAAATACCTATGGAGAATTTTTTTTGTAGGGGGCAGGCATTTTTAATAACTGAAAATAAGGTATTTCACCGTTCTCTCTTTTTACCATTTTTCACCTTAAACTGAAAATTTCTGATCAAATATTTTCAGAATTTCTTTTAATGCCTGCAGAGACCTTTGAATCAGACCCTGAACTAGTCTTTTTCAGACAGGAGGGATTGCATAGTGTACATAGTAGTTACAATTTTCAGATGGTGCTTATTGTCCTGAGTATTTTTCTTTATGGTAATATATAAAATTATTCTTGTACAAGCTACTCAATCAGACAATTACTGTCAGGTGGTGAGTTTTGCTCTCGTTGCATTAAGTTAGGGATATGACTGTGCTAAGCCAGCTTAATTTCTTGTTAGAACACTTTATCAAGACATGAAATAGATTAGATATGGTTTCTGCATACATGTTTGGTCAATATTACCTAGATGGGAATAAATCTGAGTATACCATCAAGTAGAAAATGCGAACGTATGACCATCAGATCATTTCTTCTTTTTTTTACTGTAAACCTTTCAATTTAGCATTTCCAGCAATTTCATGTTAGGCTGTATTCTTAGGCTGCAAAGTAAAATGTCCTGCTGGTGATATATCTGTAGACTGCCTTTTGTTTTATAGGGTTCTTTCCATCACTGATACTATTTCCAGATCTAGGCATTGTGCAATGGAGCAGAAAATCCTCTGCCTTCCTCTACCTC
>WEIT01001015.1:369082-508816 GCA_013389985.1 Dryoscopus gambensis | reverse complement strand
TTATCAAAACTGAGAGGAAAGAAGAAAACACGAACTCTCACACACACACATTTATATGTCTCTGTGTAGGTACGTGTACACAGGTAAATTTTTTCTCTCCCCTTTCTAGCACAAAAGTCTGAAACAGAAAATGTCTTTCATTATGTTTAAAGGACTTAGTGTTCAGCTGTCTGAGCCAGCAGCACAGGCACATCAGGGAGGGTTCAGTGTAGAGGTCTGCAGCTTAAATAATAAAACCAGGACTTAATACAGGGTTCCTTTATGGATATCTATTGCAAATGCTTCTCATCAACCTCTGATCTTGTTGTGGGAAATGCCACTTTGCAAGAAGCAGATGCAAGGAATACTCTGCCATTCCTTAGTACACTTTATACTGAAAGGAGACACAGGTTGGTGATACTATTAAACCACTGATATGAGCTCTGGTTGTTTAAGGCAATAACGGGTGAAAAAAAGCAAAAATTATGGCAGTGGTAGGAGTTATGGATTCAAGTTGAACAGGCTTCTTAGTTTCAATTTTTAGCTCACTTCACGACAAACATTCAAAGGTGGATGCCCAGCAGGGCACTGGACAGACCACACCCAGCATCAGAGAATATCCACAGCTGGAAGGGACCCACATGGATCACTGAGCCCCCTCAACAAGTTGAGGCTGATTTCAAAGGTCAGGCAGCCCAGATCCTGGCTGAGAGCTGAATGGAAAAGCTCCCGGATGCTGCAAACACAAAGGAAGGCATTGTGGGGGTAGTCAAGACTTGAACAAATGGCAGAATCCAGTTGGGGAGAAAGATTTGATTTATCCCAGTCCCGGCTGCTGACCTGAGGAGGAGCATCAAACCAGCACACACTCACAGGGAACACGTTAGCAGGGAATTAAGTGGAGCAGTGCTTACACTTGAAGAAAATCTTTTCATCCTCTGCATGAACTTCTTGAACCTGATGTCATTTGAATTGTAACCAAGTTCAAACACTCGTGGTATTTTTATACCGACGCCGAAGCTTGACTGCGAAGATTTTGCCTTCAGGACACTGCTTTCATAATTTGAGTAGGAGTCATATTCAGTCATTGTAAATTCATATTTGCCTTTGGTCTAAACAGAAAGGAAAAACAACACATCTCATTTCCTGCATAGTGATTGTACACCTGAAGCATGGGGAAGGAATGCAGACACAAATATACTTGTGAATTAATGCTTGCACTTTGAAGATGAAAAGCCTTGTATAATTGCAAAGCACTATTATTATTAACACAGGTACTTCAAGAACGCTTGATTTACAGCAACAGGAAAGCTCCTATCTCCTCCATCCTGCAAGGTCCTCAGGCTTTCACTTAATATGTCAATCTTATGCAAAGAAGGCGAAATCTTAAACACAGGCATCAATTAAAGTACAAATTCTGAAAGGAAAAGGTTTCCTAGTGGGCAGCACTCAAAAGCATCATGTCATCAAAAGCATTAAGGTCAAATACATAACATTTGAAATACAGCTTTGATGCGTGGCAGGAACAAGTTTTCACACAAAGCACGTGGTGTGTTCAACATCGTGGAGTGCGTGGGCTATGAAGAATTTCTGGAATAGAGTAAAATTCAGCCTGATCCTTTTGGGTGTCAAGAATTTTGTGATTTTTTTTTTTTACAAAATGATCCAGCAATGAAGCTTTGGGCACTAAATCCACTGGGATATGTGCATGTAGGTTTATTTGCTGACACGTACCTCTGGTGTGTAGCTTTCCACGTTGTACGGCTTCCTGAACCTCGTGTCTGTGATGTAATGGGGAGAACATCCCCCAGCGTAGTACCTGTGATCAAGAACCAACCCTTCCAAGCTGTTTGTGAAGATATTCAACCTGTAGATGAAGCAGAACAGCAATACTTTATGGTACCATCGACTCAGAGCTAAACACCAAATACCATGGGGGAGAAAGGCAAAAGATTTTGTTTGGCCAAGGGCTCCTTGTTTCACACTTTTTTATTTTGAAACCCACAAAGAAAGCTTGGCCTCTTTCACTGTGCAACCAACCCAGGTGCTGCAGAAGAACTGACTTAACAAGAAAGGAAAAGACAGAGCTGAATTTTGACATTTGATGAATATAAAGGGCAATTTTCACGCCCCAGCTGTGAATGTCACCAGTGTTACTGCCACCAGCGGTGGCAGCTTTGTGGCCTTTCCTGGAAGTCTCCAGGAAGAGCAGAACAAACTGGACCTGACAAACCCCCACCCCACCAGGCTGCTCACCCTGAGCACCCCCAAATATCAACAGCATCCATCAGAACCTCCAAAGACAGGTTTGCCAATCCATGCCACCAATCCAGACTGATTTTTAATTCGCATTTCTTTGTTCTGGTTTATCAACCAAAATCATTGCCAGGTTGGTCAAGGATCAACCAGAGGTTAGTAGGGAACAGTAAAAATTGTTGGGGAACAAGAACAGAGGTACTTAAGCAACAGCTCAACTAATCCTTGAAACCACAGGGAGTTTTGCTTTGATTTCAGTGGGTGATGGACAGAAACCTTAACCTGTCTGCTCTAAGAAAGGATGTAGCAATGCAGTTTGTGGAGATGAAGAGATTAAACCCCATCATTTACTTTTTCCATTGCTGCTGGTGGGATGAAACTTCACCAAAAAAACCCCACAAAAAGCTATCAGCGCTCCAGGGCTCTGTTGGATCTGCCTCTCCTGATTTTGGGGAGAGAGGCTTGCATGATAATGACTCTGAAGCCGTAAAAAAATTAACTCTAATTTTAGAACAATCTTGGAAAAAAGGGAAGTCCTCTAAAAGCAAATTACTGAGCAATTGTAGCTTCAAAGAGATGAGAAGCATGTTCCTATAATTGTCCAACATTATTTTTAATTTTGATTAAACTCAGAAGTACAAAGCATTAGCAATGACATGTGCAGCAGCCCTGTCTCCAGAGAATAATGAGAAAATTATATTTTTTCCTTGCAATATGATTTTCCTTTTTTTTTTTAATGTAGAAAGCAATTTTTTCACTGCAGAATAAGAAAGAAACCTCTTTTCACACAGTCTGATCTTACAGAAAGTTGTCACAATCTTAGCCTGTAAAAGCTGAATCAATTCAGACTTAGATTTTAATCCCCACAAAGCTGCTAATATGCAGGTTTACCCTATCCCACTCACACAAAGCACAAAAATCCCACCATCTCTCAGTGTCATGGAAGAAATCTAAGAAATTTGAACACCTTTGCCCCTCCCCACCAAACCCATACAGGGGGTAAAAATACAAACCCCAAGAATCATGGAATGATTTGGGTTGGGAGGGACCTTTAAAGGCCATTTAGTCCCACCCCGTGCCATGGGCAGGGACACCTTCCACTATCCCAGGCTGCTCCAAGCCCCGTCCAGCCTGGCCTTGGACACTTCCAGGGATCCAGGGGCAGCCACAGCTTCTCTGGGCACCCCGTGCCAGGGCCTCTCCACCCTCACAGGGAACAATTCGTTCCCAATATCCCACCTAACCCCGTCCTCTGGCAGTGTGAAGCCATTCCCCCTTGTCCTGTCACTCCAGCCCCTTGTAAATCATCCCTCTCCACCCTTTGTGTTGACTCCTTCAGGCACTGGAAGGCCACGAGGTCACCCCAGAGCCTTCTCTTCTCCAGGCTGAGCAACCCCAATTCTCTCAGCCTTTGCTCTTAGCAGAGCTGCTCCATCCCTCTGATCAACTTGGTGACCCTCCTCTGGACTTGCTCTAACAGGTCCATGTCCACCAGGCTTTGGATCAGGTTCCCAAAGCCTGTTGGATCCCAACACACTCCTGGATATAGCAACTGCTCCAGCTTTTCTCTGTTCAGTGTTTGCCCGAAGTCACATTGGATCATTCTCAGCCTTAAGTAAGAAGGCGTCTCACCAAAGTACCTGACTCACCCTTTTGCCAGATTCTCTATCCCCCAGTACTCCTCCATCTTCTGGTCGCATTTCCTGAACACTTTTTTGCAGTTTTTTTCATCAGACTGGTCCCCACAGTCGTCATCCCCATTGCAGAGCAGCCTCCGCGCAATGCACCTCCCTAGGATGGAAGGGGAAAGTCACTCATAAAACAACCTGTGATCGCACTCCCTGACAGGGAGTCTGGAGCAAAACTGGAAATTTCTGGGATGAATGGTTCAAATCTAGCTGGAAACCAAAATTCTTCTCTATCTGCATGGATCCCCAACATCCATCTGCTCAGTTTCACTCAAAATCATCGTAATCTTAAAATTCCTCGCTCAGTTTAGGAAAAAACCCATAGTAATTAGAAGTATAAAGAAGTATAGAATGCTTTTGGCAATTTTTTTCATTTGGAGAGAACAAACACGCTGTTTCAGCAGGCCTTGTATATGGTATTACTTTTTCCCTCTTCCCATGTCCACAACTACTGAGTGTTTTCAGTCTCACCAAAACACTGGAAGATGGAGAGCAGAGGCATTTTCCTTTGCCCCACCTCGGGTGCTGAGCTCTTGTTGCTGTCGCTTTGTGCTACAGATTTTGCTGATATAACCAGGTTATAATTTCCTATTTGGAGATTTTAAAGATGGACAGATGTTGTAATAGACTCACTCAAAGTCACTGACACAAAACACAGCACAAGCATGGAAGGAGCCAGGTCAACTCCTGGCATCACTCTGGCCCAGCAAACTCCTGTAGAAGCGCAGAGTTCAGCACAGTGGTATCAGAGGTGACGCCTGATTATCTGAGCAGCACCAGCCCCCAAATCCTTACCTGTAACTGCGCACACAAACCCATCGCACCGAACTCTATTCCTGCAAGGACTGCTTGTGACACAGTCTTCAGCTTCTCTGTCAGGGTAATCACAGGGATCTCCACTGAACTGAGAGGGTTGTTCCAGGCGGGCAAATCTGTACTGTGATGAAATAAAAAATATTGACTCAAGCGCACAGAAATGGTGAATTTTACGCTCCTCTGGTTGAAAAACAAACTTTGTGTCGCCGAGATCTGATCTAAGCGCACTGTCATATTAAAAGAGAAAAGTGTCAGCACAGAAGTGTGGTGCTGGTAATTTGCCTTGTTTCAAAGGTTTCTGATCTGTGACAGTTTTAATTTTACTGAGGAAGGGTTGAGGATTGGGAGGGATGAAGGAAAGTTTGCTTTTCTTTGACAGTTTGTTTAAATGAGCCTGACAGTGCAGTGCGGGACTTTGCAAGAGTAAGGAAGGATTCAGTTCCATCTCCTCTCTTTCAATTAGTGCCGGTAACGACATCCCTTGTTATTTTCTGTCAGTGTATTTACTTGCCCCTCTGTATCATTAGGCATTTTTTTCCGCCCACAACACTGCTGTGAAGCAGTCAATTACTCCGTCCAATATGTTAGCCCTCCTTTTTTCCCCAGCTTCTGAGATTAACTCTTTGATAAGAAGCTTCACTCTCCCCAGCTCCCATCACTGGTTATTCCTGCTTAAGCCTGGGAACAGCTTCTCCAACTCGTTAGCAGAGGTCTCTCTAGCAACAGGGATTTTGCTCTTCATGCTGTTGGGATCATTACTTTCATTTGATGGGGCTTCTCGGGTGGAAAATGCTGGCTGGCAGACAAGAAAAATCATCTTAATCCTGAGAGGCACCGAGTGTCTCCAGGTCCCACAGGGGACCATTACTGGGGAAGGTGCCTCGCACTGATGCTGGAAGAACAGGACTGTGTTGGAAAGTCCCTGCAAAGCCTGGGCTTACGCCTTCTCACGACAGTGAGGCACACTGGAAAGCACTGGAATTACTGGGGGTGTTGAGCTGAACAACTAAAAGCTACCTGAAAGCAACCCCCCCCCCCAGTCTCACCTGTACAGGAATTTGTCAGCAGCCCCCCTCACTTTGCCCAACCCCACGGCCAAAAAGGACAAGGCTCGAAGGAGGTCCCACCGCCTGGTTTCTAGGCGGTCCCTAGACCACAGACACTCACCCTTTTCTTCTGGCAGGGGTCACACTTGCTCCAGGAGGACCAGGCGGAGAGGGCGCAGTCGCGGGGCTGCGGCGGGACACTCACGGAGCGGGCGCGCCTGTCCCTGGCCACGCTGCCACTGGGGCTCGGGGACTCCTGACCACTGTGTCCAACAACACGAGACCTTCAGCGTGTGAAACCGTGAGCTGTGAGGACCCAGCAACTCGGCCTGTGCCTGTGTGAGACTACACACCAAGGAGAACTAACACTCGTTAGATCTCACCACGCTTTGCACGCAGCCCCTGGATTTCAGTCCTCACCCTGGTGGCACTGATTCCACTGGCACTGGTTCTGTATGAGACCTGACCCACCCTTCAGTGCCAGCATGGGAAACTCAACCCTTGGCCCACCGAGCTGGGCTTCCCCTCAAGCTGTGCAAGCAGTAGAACCTTCGCCACCAGTTGCTGCCCTCGCCCCATGGCTCCAAGGTCAGACACCTCCATGACAAACACCAGCCCCAAGGGAAGGCCTGGCATGCACTCAGCATTTTTGAAAATCAGGCTTAAGAGTCTCTCTTTGCCCAGCAGCCCATTTTTTCCCAAGATGGCCAAAGCCACTAGTCTTAGATTCTACTCTCAGTTCACAAGTCATTAACCCTTTAATCCCTTTCAACCCAGTAATGAACCTGAACCCCAAGGGTGAGCCTTTGCTCTTCACCCCAGCCACTACCTCACCCCCTCATGTGACCACTGTCTCCAAGGTTTCCACAACGCCACCGTTAAAATGCTGCCTCCTCTTTTGGTGGATTCAGGATTTCTGATTAAATCCTCGTCCCAGACAAATGCTCCCTTGTAGCACCTCCTTCAAGTGGGGATCTTTAGTAAAATGTTGACAATTAGTTTCTTTTCATATCCAGTCTGGCAAGGAAACTACCACAGCGGTGCTCCCAATTCTTCCATCCAGAAAAGGAACAGCATCATCTGGAGCTTTAAGTATGATTTAGTGCCTGGCATGGGGCTCCCATTACAGCATATTAAAAATCACATGGAGTAAAGGAATTACAAAACCTCATCAGCTTGCTGAGGCATGAAATCAAACCTCAAAGTTCAGAGAACAGTGCAAAAATATAGTTAGATTGGAAAGATTACAAGATGTAGTTCTCTGAAACAGCAAAATCTATTACACCAGCAGAGAAAGAAACAGCTCTCAGCCACATTCTCACCATCGCTGCACCTGATGGAAACAACCCCTCGTGCACCCAGCACTCTGTGGGGCAGCCAGCACGGGGGGAGGCTGCATGCTCAAACAATTCCATGTTACAACACGAGCGTGACAATTTGTCAGCTCCAATTTATCACCAGGATTACTCCTCTGAAGGCGGAAACACAGCCCTACGCTCACTTCAGAACGTCTTTCGCCGTTCATTAGAGACGCAGAAATCACTCACTACAGCAATTACGGTCTGTACAGCACCAAAGTCTGTGCAGATCCTGATGGTTTCTCGTGTCATCCCGTGGATGGGCCTTCAGAAACACTCACCCAAAGCCATGAGCAGTCTGGGTGCCGAGCATGGCAAGCAGCAGAAGCAGCAGCAGTCTGACGGGGCGCGGAGCGCTCATCGCTCCGAGGGACTGCCGGCGATCCCACACCACCAGCACCCCTACCGTGTCTGCTCACAGGGGTTTGAACAGGGTTCAAGCAGAAAAACAGGAACTGCCGAGCTGCTCTGCCACCCTGCAAACAGCAGATGACCCAGCACCTGGCAGGCTCACAAGGTAAACGCTGCAGTTGTCAGCACGCGGCTTTCCCGAGGCGAGCGGGCAGGAAGCAAAGCTCTGCCCAGGAGCAATTTGCACTTTCATTTGTAATGCTCCTTTCAAGGGATGGGGAAAATGAATATTTCAACAAACAAAACATATTTGAGTCTTGGCAAGAAGGAAGCGATAAGTAAACTCGAGTCGGCTTTCTAGGAATAGAGTGCAGAATCATTTATTTATTGCTGCTTTTCATGTCTGTCTTCCAGAGGAAGGTCAGACACGAGGCATAAGCACTTATTCTTGTGCCTCAGGGAAAGCCTTATCCCTGAGAGTGCCCTGCCCTGTCTGTCCTGCTGCTGGGGAGGACAAGAGCCCCAGCCCTGCCTGGGCCATTCCATGGAGACTCTGCTCCACCTACCTGAAGTCTTGAGCCCATGAAAGCAAGACCCGTCATGGTATCAAAAGTAATGTCTCAGGGTATCAAATGTAACGTCTTGGTGTTCTCTTGCTACTACACTGAGTCATTCTCTCTCTTAACTGGTCCTGACTGGGCTGAGAACTTACCATGGGCTGGCTCCCATCAGTTCAGCTGGGCTTTCCAAGGCAGATCAGAACCTTGAAGAGTTTTTCTTTGGTCGCCTGTTGAGCCTTCACATCCTGCTGCTTCTCCCTCCAGGTACAGCTTTTTGATTCCTGAGACGCAAGAGTCTTGGCCTTCATTTTCCTATTAGTCTTAGCCCACAGCAAGCATCTTAGAGGGAGGAAAGTTCTCTGAATCTGTGTTTCCCTGCTCAAAATGAGGAATATCGTTGCTTTTTCCCACCCTTCCCTTTGCTGGACAATGTTTTTGAATAGACAAAGCCTGACTTTGAGCAACTGTGGCTTTTAGCAGCACAATCTCTTGCCCTGGGATACATCTCTGAGTGCTTCGATGATACAAATAATATATACATTTTTAATTAGCTCATTATGGGAATGAAGGATGCTATATATATAAAAATATTCATATTCATCCAGCCACCTCAGTGCCACTACCTGGCCAGGTGCTACACCTCAGTGTGTCACAGTTACCTTACAAATGACATTATTCTGCCTGTGGAGCCACGTCCCTGCAAAATAAGCAACTGGCTGAGACATCTTTCTGGTTTGGCAGCCTGATGGCAACAATTTAACACAGAGAGGCACATTAACCAAATCCTTGTAGGAATCTGCTCCAAATAAAAGACTGTATTTCAGGCAGCCCTTTTTAAACCCAGTTACTGAGCACAGCCATAAACCACCCTCGAGACATGGAGGACAAACTGTTAGGGGAGACGATTCAGGCTGTGTAAAGCTTTCTGTTTGCCTTTTTTGCCTGATTTTTTTTCTTGCAAATGACTTTGCCCCAGCCTGAACCAAGATGTGCCTGTGTGATACAGCTTGCTCAACCTCTGGCACAACTGATCCAGTTGTTAATCATTTGTTCATGACCTAAAAAAACCCCACTTACAGACAAGACCTCTCCATCTACGGGACCTTTGCTGGCTGGGAAATACAGCTCACATCCAGTATTTAGCAGCAGTAAAAGATAAACTAAGATTATAAACACAGAGCACCCTCTAGATTTAACTGCTAACCATGACAGTGATCCCAGCATGTGGAATTCTCACGCTCCTTTCTGCTGCTTGTCTTTGTTTTGCTGCCTCTCACCACACACATCTCAGTGGTGAACACACAGAAGGAAGTGGTGAATTACCAGGAGTGAGGTTAAAACAGGAGCAGGGACCCACGAGATGGAATTTCCCACACCCCAACATACTTTTCAGAGAGAACTAAAAAGCACGATCAGGTTTTACACATAATTTACAACCTGGTTTAGTAAGAGGCGGGTCTAACACATGAAATTTGCAACAGCAACCACAGGTCATTTTCTGCTTCCTCGGGTCCATGGATCAGTGGGAATGTTGCCTTGTAACACTGCCTGAGTCCTCTTCTCCATTCCTGCTCCTTCTCCACTGGTGACTGTAGCAGCCATGGCTTTCTGATGAGCTGTTCTGAAGACCCAAACCAGCTCCCTACGCTGCTGAATGAGGGCTCACCACACTCGAAAATCAAATGTCCACCATGAACACGGAGCCTGCATGTGCAACACATCTTTGCAGAGTTCACATCCCTGCTTTATGAGCCTTTGCTCCCTGTAAATAAATCCCATACAGTTTCATCAAACAGGATGGTGTTTTAAATGGCAGTTTCCTGTTAAAAGAACACCTGAAACACATCAGAGCTGAAAGGCCCTCCCTGGGAAAGATCAGACAGGAGCCAGCATGCAGCTGTTTGCAGAACTACCAGTGCACTTCTCAAAAAGTTTTTTTTTCTCCTCTGAGAAAACTGTTTTATTCCCTGCTTCGGAACTCAGAACACATTTCTTTCTGTGGAAAAACTCATTCAAAGGTAAAAGGAAGCTTCCCACCAATTTTAATTGTGAAGAACATACGGTGGCAAATATATGGTAAAATTTACAGCTAAGGAATACTTCCAGACTTTTACAGCTAACCCCACTGCATCACCATTTTTGTTACTAACACCATTATTTCCTGGTGTGAGGCTGGTCTCTGAAAGGCCTTGGACAAAAAAACTCACCTTGCTGAGCTTAATTCTCCTCTTCCGGCTTTTGATCCACTAAAAATAATGTTTCATTATAGCTCAGGCCAAATCTGCCACAGGTTCAGCTACCCTGAAAGCTCTACACAGGTCCTGTGAAGAGGGTAAGACAAAGGAAGAAAACTCTACCATGCCCCATCCCCTCTGCATGAGACCTCAAAACAACACATACACAAACTTGCTTTCGAACTAGAAACAGCATTTTTTAAAGAAAAAAACCAAGACACTCATAACCCGTGTATGTCAAAGAAATAGCTCAAAATTTACAGAAAATGCAACATCTCACAGCATTGTAACTTCTGCTCATTTCAAATACAGCTCACTTCTGACACTGAGAGCTGTTCTTACACCTCTAATAACTATTACAGAAGACAAAGATGCCACAAAAGGATTTTTTTGCAGCTAGTACCTGGCAGTAATTCCTCCTAATCCTTTATTTTCACAAATGTCTGAGGCTGAATGGGCAGAGATTGCTGCCTGTTAACTTGATTTTCCTTTAATCTATTGTGATTTCCTTTCTTTGCTGGTGAGGAGTATTTATAGAAGTGGTGCTAGGGGAGCTATGAAGTAGGGTTGAAAAGCCAGCAAATAATATCAGATCTTAAAAGACCTTTTCTTAAAAATAAAACCCCCTTCTGTATCTGAAAGCCTCTTGAATGGGCAACATCTGAGGCTATTCTTCTCACTGAGATTTTTTTCAGGTGCTGATAAAACATTTTAGGGTGATAGATGAGCCACAGAGCAAACACATCCATTGAGATAAGACTATTTAAAGCTCCAAAAACTAATAGCTGGAGAGCTGTTTCACTAATAGACCTGATATTTCCTGCCTCCAGTAGGATAATTTTAGAAAGAGACAGGCCATGTTACAGGTACCCAGGAAATCCTACCAGGGTATCTCCCCGTATTCCTCACTGTCATGAGGTGAAATGTGTAATTCAGTTTTCCCCCACTTTCAGACAGCAAGTAAAACCAGAAAAAACCCCCAACCCCACACACCTTTGTTCTTCCCGATGCCAGTTTTACCTCGGGTATTTTAGAACAACAAAATAAGGGGTTTTAATGGGGCTGATCCTAAAAAAACAAATCAGTGCGAGAAGACCAACTCGTGGAAGACCTCAGCACAAGAGAGAAATACACCTATAAATCGTGACTTTTGCAGCAGTGACATCAAACCAGAGCCAGGAGCAGGGGGTGAGTCCCAGGATGGCACAAACTGGAGCAGAAGGAGGAGCCAGGAGCTGTGCCTCCATTTCCTGCTGGTCAGATGGAGTTTCACTGTGTTCCTTCACCACTGTGTGCATCCCACGTTGGCTCAGGGAGGGAATTGTAGAGAGCAGAGTCAAACCCCTGTGGAAAACTGCCAACAGATATCCCCTTTCATTTCTTTGACATGATATTCTTCTGACTGAGAACAGCCTTTGCCAGGAAAGCAATAAATATGAACCTGACAGGACAGGAGTTCTTCAGAAAGTAAAGAAAGAAAAAAGGAAACAGTGCATGAAAATGTATTTCACAATCTAAAAAACAGCCAGAAAGAGATTACCTTCTCTGTTGCAGCAACTGTCACTGAGTAGTGATTAAAGCACAGAAAACATTGCCTTTAATCCAACGCGAGGGAGTGAAAATTGCATATTCCCAGTCTACACAAGCAGTTGCTTTCCCAAAAGTCACTGACATGGAAGAGAGAGATCTGTCAGTGCTCTCACTGCTGTAAAACCACAGGCTGATTCTGCAAACCGTTTGCTAAAGAAATTCTCATTACTGCAGGAGATCATGGCCTTAATTAGCATTGGTTAAATTGGGAGCATTTCTTGAAGTGGTCATGTCTGAGCTGGGTATCTCACATACGATCTAGAGACTGTGAGTGCTGAAGTTGTAGCAGTATTAATGTGATACAGGACATAAACACAGCACAGTAAGAACACATTTGTTATCCCTTCTGGACACACAGAACAGGTCCTCCCCTCCCTCCCTGGGATTCCTCTTCCTCACCACTGCCAGATTACACCTCAAACCTGCTCATTCTGAATTTTTAAACTGAGTTTACAAAACAGCTGTACAACACAAACCTATTTTTCTGATTTTTCCACCAACTTCACCGTGAGGGTACCCGAAGAGGATCAACAAGACCAGATTTGGCCTTCATTGTAAAAATGCATTTTAGTTTAAATCCAGGCTTAGCTGTGGCTTATTTCACTTTAAGTTGATGTTTTGTAGCTGGTTGAAAACCAGAGATCACGCTCTTCCTTCCAAGGACACCTGAGTACAGTTACACACAAATCAAAATGCCATTAACACCGGTGTGCATTCATCACAGCAGAATAACCTTTATTCTCAGGTGAGATCCAAGTATTTCAACAATGTTCATTGACAAAGGCAAGGAATGTTTCAGCATGACCTACTGGGCATTTCTGGTGGAGAAGGAAGGAAGGAGACATCAAAAAGTAGAAATACAATAAAATATATGTGCACACATCCACACCTCTCTCCCTGTATATAAACATGTATTTCTTACACTTATTTTTTACTGCATTACTCTCTCGGCAGAGAATGGTAAAATTCCTTCTCAGCTGAGCTTTATTATCAGTTCTGTGCACATTACTGGAAATTTTTTTGGGGGGGTTCTGCTTTCAAAACTGTCATGTTTAAATACACATCTTTAATTTCAAATCCCACTTGAATGAAAAAAGCGAGCAAAATTAATTTCAGCTTCTGATTTCACAAAGATAAACCAGCTTTGGGAGCATCACACCGCGTGGGCTGTCCCAGGAATGGGGGATTTTGCAGGAAATTATACAAATACCTCCTGGTTTGGGATGCTCATCCTAAAACACCCAAAAAGAGGGCAAAAAAAAAAGTAGAGGGCAGCAATTAAAATCAGCAAGTTATGTATCTGCAAGAGAAGCAACACTTAGTGTTTAAGATTAGTTATTCCTCAAATTGAGGGTTTTCTCCTTTCCCAGGTATTTCCACTGTCGAAAATAAAGGCCATGCCAGACACCAACACTGCACTGTAAGTCTGGCAGAATTATCCCAAAGGAGCACAAGCTATGAAACAAACTTACTGAAATGACACCTTTTTTTAATGTTTTTATTCATAACAGTATTACATGGTGTGTTACAGAAATTAATGGAAAATTTCTAAAAATTTGTTGGTTTCTGTTGTTGTTGCTGAATGCGTTACACATAAAGTTAAAAATAATATGTCCGTATATGTTAACAAATGGTCATTATCTGAGGTAAAGTTAAAGTAGGTTTAGAAATGTACTGCAACAGTCATTTTATCTTTCTCATCTTTATTAAAAAAATAAGTGTCAGAATGCAGAAATAAAAATGAATGAAAACCACGGAGTAAACATTTTTGCAAAGAAGGTGCCCAGTACGTTATTTAGATGAAAGGTTTCATCAGACACTTGGATGACTACGATCTATCAAAATATCTTTTCATGACAGGTAAAGATCAAGAACCTACGGGGGGGGACGGTAACAGGATGGCTGGTGGGGTTCCCTGGTTTGTAAATTTAAAGTGACGAATTTAGTGCTAGTGAAGGATGAGGGATTAAACAATTGCACAAGCTGGATATTTGAGTTATCTACAATACTGGTACAGTGCAGAGGCCCTGCACCCTGCAGCCCTCTCAGCTCAGCATCTCAGCCACGACAAGGACGATCATATGACTGGACAATCCAGAATCTGTTTTTATTTATGAGCGTTGGCAAAGGTAAGACAAAGGTCCGCGGTGATGGCCCAGCTGTCTCCCGGCAGAGACACTGAAATTCCAGCCTCATTCCCTCGGCACCTATTCGTAAGTGATCTGAATCCTACAAATATCACCCTCTGAGACATCAATCTATTCTTTTCTCTGTGTTTCACCCCATAACTGGAAATGCACTGACGACACTAAACCTCCAGTGTCTGTGATGAACCAAAACTGGCTTTGTGGTTCCTTGCGCAGGACAAAACCCAAAAAAAAGCCGCTGAGGAAGAAAGTAGCACCACTGTGCAAATTAGGGAAGTATTCTGACAGAAATGTCCTCCAGAAACGCTTTTACCTCTGCTTTTAATCCTGAAACACTCAATCCACCAAGTTTTAAATTATCTCCTCCAGTTAGAAAACTTGATCTTCCAATGGGAAAGTAAGATTTGCTACAAAGCTGTTTGCACATGACTAAGGAACAAGCATCAAGTGACCGTGGATGGGGATAAAATTCTCTTCTCCGCAGGGTTGTTAGGTCTATTCACAGCTAATTTCTCATTCACATACATTCTGCAAAGCACATTTCTCTAATTTCTCTAATTCAAAATAAAAGAATGGGATCATGTTGTGAGATTTGGTTGCACATACCAACAATCGCCACACCCCAGTTATTCTGCCTTCTAAACCATTTTTAGCTTATAATAGCGATGAAAGAAAGTAAAACATTTATAACTCCAGGCCTATTTTAATCATGACAAAAATGTAAAACCTAATGTGTCAATTTAAAAACAAAATCTGCACAATAACCCTAAAAACTGATTAATCCTTTGATTTCTTTAACCTTTTTTCCTTTTTCTATTTTTCTGTTTTTTCTTTTTTTTTCTTCTTTTTTTTTTCTTTTTAGTGTTAAACCACTAAATTCAATATACTGTAACTGCATAGGAACATCAGGAAAACACATTTGACCTGTATAACAATTCTCTGTAGGGCAAAAATATATAGATTCTTTATGAAAATCATGTGCTAAACATATGAACCCAAACACTGCACTTTTTGCTTCATAAATGTAAAAAAAGGAAGTTTTAAATTCTTTTTATTCTGTGTGTAAACAGTTGGATGACTTCTATGCAGAGGTTCAAAGGAATGTCAATGGAATGGGATCTCTTGTAAGTGGAATTATGTCTGTGTGGTAACGCTAGACCATAAAATCATGTGTTCCCATTAATTTCACTAGCTGCTGACAAGCTGACTGCTTTTGGCAAATGCGCTTGAGCTTCAGCCCATTATTGTTAAGCATGTGAAAAAACATATGTGATGTGAGAACCACAAACTGGGTTTGCCACACCTCCCAAGCACTGCAACTTGCTACCTTCTCTACTGTGTAATGGCATTAGTAAAAGAATTTTCGTAACATTTATATTTACAAAAAAACTGGCAATTTTCATTCGAACTCCTTAAAGCCATTTCCCCTTAAACATTTAAAGAGTTTAACAGTAAGATTTTTTTTTCAAGTTATAAAATAAAAATCCCATTTGATTTTTTTTCTGATGTACAAAAAGTGATAAAGATGAACAATTTTGATCACAGAGTCAGTTTGTTATTCCAAAATCCATGCCGTCCTTGTCCCATTTGTCAAGTCCGCTTCATCCAAACTCCTAAACCAGAAGCATACCAGTATTATTTGGCAAATGATTTTTTTTTCATCAAAAATGGCACACAGAGAAGAAAACACTTGTCTGCATAGCATTACAGCAGCAAGATATTGAAGAAATAAAAATATTCCTTTTCTGCACTTTGTTTAGAGTTTCCTAGGAAATACTGACTCTTTTGTCTTTCCTCAGTGGGACTCCATGTCCTTTCTCTACCCACAACACGAGCATTCCAGCAGAAAGCAGCATTTCTTCCTCATGATGTGCTAGAACTTAGAAGGTCCATTTGGCAACATTTTCAGTCAGGATGGATAAACAACCGAGTTCTATTCTGTGGTTTCAAGTTGGGAATCATTTCCGCAGGAGGCGTTTCACTGTTAGATCTGTCACTCATACAAAACTACAGAGTAAGAAATAAAAAATTAAAAAAAGAAAAAAAAAGACAAAAAAAAAAAAGACAAAAAAAAAATGACACCACCAGTATTTTGTTGTTGTTGTTTAAATATGTCTACACAGGGGAAAAAAAAGGGTCAGGATCAGCCTGATGTAAATGACGATGAAAAACACGTCACCGTGACATAAAAAGTGCCGACTCGTGCCCCAAAGGCTGTTGAATGGTAATGCCACTGCTACATACAGACTCTGCTTTTTGCTGGAAAGAAAAAAAAGCAATGTCTAACACCCAATAAATTTCAGATGCTTGTTATTTATAGGTGGCACACAGAAGGTGACAAATGTTTAAAAGAAGACCGAGGAGTATGATTTCCTAGTCTGGATACCCACCACTTGTGGGGACGGGGCTGTACTCGTGGTATGAGAAGCAGGGAGAGTTTTTGTTTTGTGCTGCCATAGGAATCTGCCATTGGTTGCCAAAAAAACACGTCAGGAACACTCGTAGAGCCAGTCCGGAAGGGCAATCTCTCTCCTTGTCAGACAAAATCAATCGGAAAAAAGCATGAAAGCCAAAGGCCTGCCAGGTTGTTGGGTTTCGTTTGAGTCTTGGAGCACCACAAGCCTGTAACAATGCTATTTCTTAGGTCTGTTAATCTGCGCGTAGAGAGGTTCTGCTTCCTGGGGATAACAAAAATAAAATGAGCAGAGATATCTCCGGACAGCATTTTCAGAACATTTTTACAACATCTGCTTGAGAACAGCGATACCTTGTGAGTCGAAACCCACAGGAAGTGTTTGCTTTCTGTGCTGCCACGGCACCCCAGTTGAGTGTGAAGAAAATGGGAATTATTTCAGAAAATGAATGCTTACTGTCCATTTCCTCTCCCAGCCCTGGCCATGCACTGACCCTCCCTGCTGGGCATGGACATATGAAGAAATTAAATGAAAATTTATAGGCCTGGATGTTTGGAAGTTCAGAGGGCGGAACCGCAGCTCGTGTACGAGGCCGAGTCCCCCGCCAGCAGCACAACAGCAGAACATAACTGTGGGTTTTGCACAACTCAGGAGAAAACCACTTGCAAGCAGAGACTGCCACGGAAAGCTGAGCTAATGAAGCTGTGATGGGATTTAAAACAACAGCATGAGTGGCCCATGAAGAAGGAGGAGCGCCAGCCCTGCGCAGTTTGATTAGGAGTCTGTGGAACCATTAGTACATAATCGTTAAAGCTGGGAGGAAAGCATGTCAACTTGTTAACAGATACTTTCTTGGGAATTTCCTGGATGTAGGACAGGGGGGAAAAGCTGCCACATTCCTCAGCGTTGCTTCATAGCTGACACATCCTGTGCTTTCTTAACACTGTGCTCCTCTCGGCTGCGGTGGGAAGCAAACCATCCGTGGACCCTGGAATCCACTCTACTTAATTTCCAGAAACTAATTTATTAAACTAAGAATGACATCTAAAACAGGAACATGACAGGCAGAAAGGCTAATTAATGCCATACTGCATTAACTCTCCACAGCTTGATAAATATTCAAATACCACGCCACGACACTGAATTTAACCAAGTTAGAAGCAACTTGTTACAGCAGCTTTGGCAGGAGCTGACTTTGAGCAAAAAAGCCCTCAGAAGGTTGGCAAACCACTGGGCACTGAGGAGCAGAGACAGGTCTGCCAGAGGATGGCACAGGATTTTAATCACTGTTTATAAAAATGATGCTGAGGATGAGGAGAACAGCCCAAAGGTGGATCCGTAGGGTGCTCTGTGCCCAGGGTGCCTGGCCAGTGCTCCAGGCTCTGCCCCATCCCAGTGCCCTGTCCTGCCTTAGGGCGCAGGAACACACAACAAATCCAAAATATGACCTGTTTCCTCCATGCCAAGAAAAGTTGTTGCTTTCTCCCCCCAGATTGCTGCATTTCTGGAGCTTGCAGACACCCTGCTTCCCCACCTCCTGCCTGCATGAAGCCCTGAGTAAGCTACGACCACTACAAGTGAGAGAAATCCTCTGGAATGATTAAATAAATGCTGCTGAAATTATTCCCAGCAAGAAGCAAATACATTTTGTGACCTTGAAAAACTGAAGGTAATCAAAGGAGATGATTGAGAGTAAATAACTGCTTTTCACACGCTGTGAGTTAAAGTCTACCTATGCCAATTTTCACGTGCAGGCTTGAAGCTGGCAGAATGATCTATCACAGCTAGTTCAGAGAAAATCTGTACTAATTAATGTGTGAACCTGACACACACCAGGCCATTCTTCAGGCAGTTGCTGAACCTGAGGTGATTGCAAAGGGAAGTGAAAAGGAAGGAGGAGAAGAAAAGGAGAGGGAGGGAGAACATCCCTTTGGAACAAAAGATGTCAGTTTTTAAAACGCCTTCAGGGAAAAAAAAAGAGCTTTTCAAAATGTCAAGTCTGCTTGTTAGAGCTGTCCTCAAATATCCTTCAGATATGCAGATGTGCTGAAGTAACAAGTGTCCTAAGGTGCCACTGGACTCCACATCCTCGGAAGAGGAGGAGGAGGAGCTCCTCATCATCAGCAGCACTTCCAACAACGCATGAGGCAGCCTTTACAGTGAGAATCTTCTTCGATTCATACCCAACATTTATCTGCACAAACACCTGATGTGGCAAAGGCCTGCATTTCTCACTGATTTGAGTAATTTCTCTTCCAGCAGACCAGGGCATTTTGCATGAAAAGTGTGCTCTTACTTCTTCCTTTCAGTTGCTTCCTCCCTTCAGATGCCTAAACAAGAAATTAATTGTGGTAACTGTGTGCAGTCTTCCCAGTCAAAAGGTTTTGGGAGATTTGTTTCCTAGTATTATTTTAAGTTAATTCTTTTAGCCCAACAATGCAAACGGTGTCTGTAAAATACTGGTACTCAAGCAGGCAAAAGAGAACAGAAAGGGACAGGAAAGAGGCAAAAGGAGAGTTGAGTGCTGTTGACTTCACAGCTTCTCTCACAGTGCCAGGCACTATTCTGGAAGGCCCTGAAAGCAGAAATAACCCCCTCTTTTTTTACATAATCCACACAAAAGTCACAGGGCATGTTATGAAAAGGCAGGTGAGCATAAACTCTTCTCACAGCACCTCACCGGCATTTTCTGCTTTCTACTTCTACCACTGCATTAGGAACAGACGCAGGGGAAAGGAAAGGAAAGAACCGGTCATTGTCAGAACAAAAAGAGAGGAACAAATAAAATAGCAGACAAAGCTTCTAATTCACATAAACCCCTTGAATCTTACAGTGTTCTCCTTGCTGAACTGGCCCAGAATCACTTCTGATGTGCTTTCATCAACCCACAGGGAAAAACCAAGACAAGAACTGGAAGCACTTTTTTTTTTTTGCTGCTGTATTCCAGAAATACTTCATGCTGCAAATCACTTTATTCTTCCCATTTTAAGGGGGACAAGACAGCAGCAAACAGCATTTCTGGTGTAGTCCAATACTGTGTGAGGCAACAAAGGTGCTAGTGCTTTAGAATAACATTATGCAAATAGTAGGCGTAAATTTGCATCCCATTTGAAGATATTAACATCTGCTCCCCAGCAGAACTAATCACTGGAGAGCATCTCCTGAAAGACTCAGCACCTACTCGGGCTTGCAGGGGTGCACTCACTCACAAAACCTAACTGTGGGTTAGGAGGAAACTATTTTTACCCTGGCAGCCCTTTGATCACTGCGAGGCACCTGCTCCGTGCAGAGCTGCAGGCAAGATGTTCTCAATTGTCGGGGTGAGGCCCTCATAGATTTCCGTGCCCTTTACAGCGGGTTCTCAGCACCAGCTTTGCTCCTGGCTGACTGATCAGAAAGGGCAGCCTCAAATGATAAAGAGTTTCATGAAATAAGTGTGCTGGAGAGCCACGCAAAATGAGCTTCTTGTGCTGGGGATGCAAGTGAAGGAGGTGGGAGTGTGAAGCGTCTTCTCTGTTTTTTGCATGCTGACCCATAGGCAAAATAGGAGAGAGTAAAGTTGGCAAGCAGGGTTCAAATTAAATATCGTTGGTGGTAAGACAGGTCATTGCTATTGCCCCATTAACAGCCAGTTTTTACTTACTATTTATTGCTAATTATTAATATTCGGTTGTTTTTCTTACAGCCTCCATTAGCAGCACAAATACAGCAACCTTCTAGTTCAGGATTATGCCTGGAGAGTGCCTCTGTTCTTACTATAAATCTACCTAGGAATACTTCCTAGTCTCAAATATCCGGTTTAATTATTAGCATTCTAAAAATCTGTCACTTTAGTAGCGAGATGGATGCTGTACACCCATAAAATCAAAAAGCAATGACAACTACTCAGAAAGATGAACCTGCTCCTATCTTGGTCCTGATATAAAAATGAAATGCAGCCAAGAAACACTGATTATTTCTGGCCCCCTCTCCCAAAACAGTAGCCATACTATTATTTCCATCTACAGATCTGTCATCCACATATCCTTCCATCTAGATATCTGTCAATTCTCCTTCGTAACATTTGAACCTAATGGCCAATTTGAAGCAAATGGTTCAGAAGTCTCAAAGATGCTAAATTTTCACAAGGAGATTTTTAAAATCAGTTGTTGTGCAGAAGACAGGGAATTTTTAAGTGACCTCATCACACAGGAAGCAAGGAGAGTTTGTCCCTAAATTGAATTGCTGGGTTGCAAATCAGCAAGAACACAGCTCTAGATAGGCTACAAAGAATGTCGTCCCTTGTTTAGAGGAAGAAGTTGGAGGAATGGAAGGGTACAAGGCTACCTCAGGCGGGCTTGGTGACACTGAAGAGGTGAGAAGCCCTTGTATGAGCTGGCCACATGAAAATGGACAGCTTGAAGGAGACTGCAGCAGCAGAGAGCAAGGCAAACCTGTGGGATGCCCCTGTTCACAGAGTAGCCTGAATTCCTCTGCTCATGGCCCTCCAGATTTCCTGGGAAATACAAGCAACCAACCGAGCATGAGACCTGAAATGTTACTTTTAGGATTTCTCTGGAGTGGAGCAGGACTTCCCAACCTGTGATCCCCTTCCAAAGACACAACACTACTTCTCTCAGGTTCCCAGCCCTGCTCAGCACTGTGTCTTTAGCTCAAGAACAACAGCTTTAGAGCCTACAGCAAGAACAGGTCACCTGGACTTAGAAATTTCTCTGTGGACTTTATCCAGTTCCTGTTGAGCCAGGTGAAGGGCTGGAACAGATCCTGCAAATACAGCCTTTAATATTTTGAGCCCATTCAGAGTCCTGGTGCAACAGAAAGGGGGCAGAAGAGGAGGGTGCAGAAGTAGCTTGATGTTCCTCCTGAGGCTCACTAAGCTCCCAGGCAACCCAAGGCTTTGTCCTAAGTTGCTGTTTTCCCTCCACTTCCTAAAACCAGCCCAAGTAAGAGTTACAGCAGCCCATCCTGGAGCTGACTAAGATTTTTAGGAACATCTATCACCAAGCACAGCACTTGCTCCAAGATGGATGATGGCAGTGGGCCACCGAAGCACCACCAAAAGCTGATAGACAAATATTCTAATGAACTGTTGCTCTCCTGACAGTGCTGATGGCAACGTGAAGGGTGTGACACATTTTGAGGGCTCCTAATTGTCTGCGCACATTTCTCAGAACAACTTTTTCAGGGAGATACGCTCTAGCCACAAATGTTTTGAAGGTTTCTTGAGAATCTCTCATGAATGATTGCCAGTGCAAGTTTTGAGCTGGGCAGCAGCTCAATAGAGCTGCATTTGTTCCTCTGTTCAAACTTCCTGCTTTAATGTAAAATGTCAACAATAAGAAATGTTTAACACATTTGGTAGGATCACAGCTAGGAACAGTTCTTTCCCTCCCTCTCCTTTCACCACAATTACTCCCCACACAATCTAGAGACAGGAGAAGGGATTAAACATAAATCATCTGAAGATGGCAGTCATCTTTTTCAGTGTTCTCTTCACCCCTTCTGGAAAATCACTATCCATCCTCAATGCCATGCATGAACAAAGGGAAAACAACCAAGTACAATAAACAGCTCTGCAAAGAGTTAATCTCATTTCACCTGTGGAATTTTGGCCATTCTGCTTCTTATCTTCAACCATAAAGGGACAAAAGTGTAGTATATCCATAAAATGTCACATTTACCTACTAAGAGCTCATAGCTATTTCTGGAAGGGTGACTTCTAGAACAGCTGCTGGAAGGATGAGGATTTTGAGAGCTGAAGATTGCAAAAGGAAGAGAGGAAAAATAGGAGAAAAGAAGATAGTACCTAGATGATAATACAGAGTATCAGAAGGAATCAAGAAACCAAATTGCTGTGGTACCTTGAAAGATCGGGGTACAAAAAACAAGGCAGGTGAGTATTCTGACTACATCAAGATAAATAAAGATATTGCATGGGCAGAGCTGATTTCAGAGACGCTGGGAACAGACAGATTTGACATTTCTGCACACAATGCTCTGTTCCTGAGAGGTCCATTCATGTGAGTTGTTACTGTGCTGTTCTTGGGGTAAGAACCACGTTCTAAAGAGTGAAGTAATCTCCCATCCAAGCGACAAAAGTGGCTTTTATGCAGACTGTGATTCTTTTGCATGACATGTTTCTCCCCATTAAGTTTCCCTCCAAATGCAGAGCTCAATACACAACTCCATAGTAAGTCCTGAATTGATAATTTTCCATGGAGATTAGGCTTCCCGTTGCTCTGACGATACCAGGCTTCAGAATTAGCTGGGCTGGCTTTGGGAAGTGGATTTCCTACGGACTGCTGCTGAATGGCTCTGCACACAGGCACAATGATATTAGTGGGACTTCACCGGAGAGAGGCTTTCTTTTTTGTTCAGCTTCCTGTTCCTGCCTACAGCTTTTAGGAATTACTGTAATACGATAATCAGGGACATTAGTTAACATTTCCCAGAATATATTTCTGAGAATTATACATATTTGATGCGAGGCTCTACAGGGATTAACAAAAAATGCAGCAAAACCATATGCAGTCACTGCTAATATACTGGTAGCTCAGAATTTCAGAATCACCCTGATAAACCATAATAAACAGATGTATGTGGGTTTCCAGACTGCGGGACTCAGATGAAGGGCAAATCCTCTTTCATGATGTAGGGAAGAACTCTTGGAGTGGTCTGAAGCTGGGATAGCTGGGGACGTCAGTGCTGGCCAAGGTCAGGCAAAGGCACAGCCAAATTATTTTGTGGCACCATCCATCTGCAGCAGCAGCTCTCACTGGAGTAAATAATGAATGTTCTTGCTGGAGCAGCTCGTTCCAGCTTGACTTTCTCCTCACACTGTCACTTCTAGACTCAAGGAGACACAAAGCTTAGAGCTACTTTTGCTGCAGCCCCCAGAAGCTGAGCGTGGGTGCAGCTACAGAAGGGGGAGATGCCTTCTCACAGCACCACATATTATTAAGAGAGAACCTCATTATTCCCAAGTGGATCAAATCTAAGCTACTGTAAGGTTTACTAAAATCATATGTAATGCAGAAAGTAAACTGACTCCTAATGAAACCATTGAGTTGAAACTAAACTCAAGATGGGTAGGTCACAGGCAAACCCAGTGCAATTTCTGTACAAAAATGGAAAGAGTTCTCCCGCTGCTCTGGATTTGCTCCAGGAGCTCTGTGCTGGAGCACAGAAGCCGTATCAGATCATGTATTTGGGCAATACCAAGCAGGAGTGGCAGACAGGGAGAAGATAATGAAACATATTCTTCAAACAGCAACACTAGAGAGTATTTGGATGGAATTACAACGCTCAGCACTCATAAAACTTTGTAGCTTCACTGTCTTTTTGGCAAAACATATTTACTGTATTGAAACAAATCACAGAACATTCACAGGCAGCCACATTTTCTACGTGTTCTGTAACACAAAAGATGAAAAGATCATCTTTCCCGTCTGTCTGGGTTTAAATGACTTACATTGATGAATAATTTTTAAAACATCAGTATGCCAATGGTAATGTGAATGATGATAATTTTCAGATGTTTTTAATTTGCAGTTGGAGATAAAAATACACAAACCCATTTCAATATTTTTTACATGCAGATAATAAACGTGCTTCTTCTACTGATTATCACATTGATTTAGGGTAGAGACACTCATGTATCATTACATAATTTTATTTAATGATTGTTATGTCTGTGGGTAAGATGTCTTACTCCATTTAATATGTTACATCTGACTGAGGGCCAGGGTGGCTTTGATTAAAAAAATGCTCTGCCTAATACATTGTTAGTAATGGCTCAGTTTCCCTGCTTGCCCTTAGAATTTGAACACAAAGTAAAATAAGTCTACATTTCTTTAAAGCATGCAGGCAGCTGAAACACACATTATTTGCATAAGCTGCAACACGCAGTGAATGGCAAAAGCCATGCAGACCACCAAGCACGAGGAATGCACCGTGGAGGATGGAGAGGTAAAACGGAAGAGATGAAAAGGAAAAAAATAAACCATGCATCCATGAAAGCAATGGCAGGCACTGGTGGAAGAGTAAGTGAACGCCTCAAGGTGTAGAGAAAAAAAGGACAGATACCTACCCCAACCTGTGCTATCTAGCTACCGACCTGTGGACTTATAGTATCACCAGTTGGCTCACCAAAGGGATCACTGTTGGAGGAGGCCTGAGACCCATCAGGCTAGAATACAAGAACATAACACCTTTTTTTCTCAACAATAGAAAGTGAAAAATCAACATGAGGTTATTTTCATGCTGTGGGCATAACAAGTACACATCCTATCTCATGAAAACCAGAGAGTGAGACCTCACCGCTGATCAGCTCTCAAGAGCCGTAGCGGTTTCCTACGGCTGCTGCAGGCAGCAAAGGACCTCACCAGTTCCTGCTGGAGCCCAGGCAGGAGCTGCCACGGACTTCAGAAGGTACTGGATCAGGCCAGTCACAACTGCAAAAGGCCCTGACAGCCATGTGAAACAGAAAAGAGTCCAAGCTTGGGTTATTTTGCACTTTTTGTCGTACTGACCCCCTCTTGCCTTTGGCTCACTCGGGCTCCTACCTCCCTATGACACCTTGTGATTTACAGTCATTGCTTGGATAACATTTCTTGCTTTGGTCCATAAGGGCAAAGAAATCACATACTGAGGGCCAGAACATTGAGGAATGCAGCTAGGCAAGCAACTGGGATGCAAGAATGTGCCAGACAACATCAACCATCATCTTTTAACACACAAACTCTCACATCTTTCTCTGCAGCCTCAGTGTGTTTGCTGTTTTACCCCAGACTTCCTTACCATGAGTAAAGTGAATGCTGGTGTGCTAAAGAGGACACTGGATACAACTAACATGTACAGCCTTACATATGAACTCTGATTTTGGTTCCTTGCAGGCAGTGTTAGTGCGTATCAGCAGAAATGTCGTGCTACCAGCTGTCAAACCCAAAGCAGGACAGGAATTCTGGCTGCAGCTCCCCCATAAGCACCACCCAGCCCTACTGGAAAGTTATTTCTGACACTACAGAACAACATTTAATCAGCTGCTGTCTTTTCTAGCTAAAAGGAGACAACGAGGATTTAGAAACCTTGTTGCTACTCACAGCCTCTGGCTCCTCACTTTTGCTTGGGCTTTCAAACCCCTCTTCAAAGAGGTCGTCTGCAGCAGGGTCACTCGTATGAGATGCTGATGATTTTGATGGAGAACTCTGTCTGGGTGCAGGGGTTGGAGCTAAACAAGGATTAAGGTAACAGCAACAATTACTCCGCTGATTTCTTCAAAAAGACACTGCAGCACAACATTCGCTCATGCTTTTACATCCCTCAACTTTTACCACCCCTGAGAATCGTTTTCTAACGAGGAGCTGCAGGAGGTAAATTCAGGCACAGTCATCATTATCAATCCCACGTGTTTGATCTCATTTGGCAACTTCAAATTAAGTTTGGCTGCATCTGGCCTATGTCTTTATGAACCTGGGAGACACCACCACATTACAGGAGGGATCTGTGAGTTGCCTGCCCTGTGGCAAGTTAAGTGAAAAAGGTCTCTGAGTCAATTTCATAAATTCCTCTTTTCAGCAATCTGCAAAAACCCTCGTTGCTATGCTATGAACACTATAAGCTTATTTTACAGCTTCAATGACCAATACATCAAGCTATTAAAATAAATACCCATCCCCTAATTTCTGCAAAGTATGGATGGGACATAAGCAAAACCAGTTTTAAGGTTGAATGTCATGGGCATTTGCCAACCAGCTTGCATGGACCCACCACAAAACATATATTACTGTCTTAGACTTAAATTTCAGACTGTAGCTATCTGGGCTGTTCATTTCTATGGGCTCTGAAATTCCTCTCTGGTATTTTCCTTTATGGCTGGAACACATTTAATAAGCCAGACCATGCATGAAAGTTCTCAGTACATATCTGAGTTGGAATTTAAAAAGAGACAGAAGTGCTCTGAGGAGTAGTCATATCTCAGTAAAGGGACGGTTGAAAGCACATAAATACTCACGTGAATTTGTAGATGGTGTCGTGGAAGTCACAGGAGTCAAATTTAACTGAGAGATGTCAAAGTCATCACAATCATCTGCTTCCTGTGCCATCCCAACTTTGTTAAAGTAACTTGAGAAGGCCTCTGAGGTACAACTGAGGGAAGGCTGATCTGGTTTTCTTGATGGCACTGGTGGAGGCTGAGCCATCTGGAAATCTTTAAACATTTCTTTTCCCATTTTCTGTCTGGGCCTGTCTGTCTGCGGACTCGATCTGTTGGAATCGCTCGTGGGCGGAACGGTGGCTATAGGAGCAATGGTACCTTGAAACATGGCTGCTTGTAAAGGCAAAACAGTTTGTGTTGGCATGAAGGCAGTCGGCTGGAACTGGCCAGCCACGGATGGCCACGGCTGCTGGGTGGGAGGAAAGATCCCGGGCTGGCCCCACGCGATGGGCTGTCCTCCCTGCATCACCTGAGCAACTGGAGGCTGAGCACCCATGGCCAACTGCTGTTGAACAAGTGGTTGCTGTCCCCAGAAGGAGGGCAGGACAGCTCCCATGGCAACATAACCTTCGGGGAATAAAGAGAGCAGGAGGGGGGGAAACAAAACGGGATGGAAGATTTTAATGCTGCTGTCAGGAGCACGCAGGAAAAGCGACACAACAAATCAGAAACGTGCAAAGCTGCACCAGTGATCCCAGAGCTGCAGCACGCTTGGAAAGGAAACTGAAAACATGGTTGAACTCACATCACTGAACAAATACTCACAGAGAGAACCACAGGCTGGTGGACTCTGCAAAGCAATCATCTCAAATTGCATCATAATGCTACTACTACTACTACTAATAAAAATATCCAACCCAGATGATTTCAGATTAAAACCCTCACACACTTGGTTATTACCCAATTACTTGAGAACACTGAAAAGAGCTTGAGCTTCTGCTGCACTAAATACCTATTAACAACAAACTGCTTCAGGTATTAGGCTAGGATAACCCCCTCCAGTTGAGGGGCAAATTAAAGATTTAAACTAAAATTGTAATTGCTTCCTGTCAGACCTGAAGCCTCCTTTAAAGCTACCAAGAGTTTGATTGTGAAGAAACTATAGGATCAGGTGCTTTTTTCTTTACAACAACAACAAAAATGCTCTGAAACTAAAACTCCTACAAAAAATTTTACAAATTAAACTACCTAATATAATTGTTCCACTGATAGAAGTACTGTGCTTTACAGATAATGCTGTTTCACACTTTAATTCAATACTTACCCCTAATACTTTGTATAATGTAACTTCTCTCTCAATTTTAATACTGTTATAGCTTTAAAACTCTTGCTTCTAACCTGTTTCCTCAGTCTTCCTGCACCTTTTCCTCTTTGCTTTATTTCTAGGCTGTTTTGTAATGATAAATGTAAGGGTGGCTGCTATATTGTGAAGGGAAAAGCCCAAAACCCAGTAAAATTAAAAAATTAGGAACTGAACTTTGAGAGACCAAATTCCTGAGTGATGAAAGGAGCAGTAGCTCAGAGACATTTCTGTTCCAAGAGATGTCCAGGATGGATTCTCCAGATGTCCTTTGATCCCGCCCCCACTGTGACCTCATCCCAGCAGCGAAGGTTTCCACCATCCCCAAACACTTCACTGCCACTGTAACCTTTCTGAGGTGCAGGGGCTAATCTGCAGGTGCCATCAGAGGGGCTAACCAATTAGAAAGTCACTGCCACTGGACTCAAGGCACTCCTCCTCCTCCTTTCCTGCCTAAGTGGAGCTAAGAGCATGAGGAGAGATCAGCAATCAAACCACAGTGTCTGTTTAGAGTGCACCCAGCTTTTCAATTCTGAGCACTTGGAGGAACACAGGGAAGTCTAAAGGACATCCTGGGATTCAACAAAGTGGAATACCTTTGAAGTGCAATCAAATTCTCAGCCTCTGTTTACTGGGGACAGCAGAGGATATTCACTGCTACCACAGAACCCCCAAATCTGAACTAAATGCTGTTTCCTCTCTTGCTACTGATGGCTGAACTATGTCTGAACTCCCAGTGACTTTTTTGGCTTCTGCTTTAAAAATTATAGGCAAATTCAGACTAACGGACTCCCTGCTTGGTGAAGACTTGCTTTGCCTGGCCCTGAAGCACTGACCTCAAAAGCCTTCCCCCACTTCCACCCTGCTAAAATCGATGCCCTGAGTACTGAAATGCAAACCAGAGCTGGGCACTGAACCCCAAATCTGAGTCAGGACTATAATTCCAGGACATTTCTTACCTGAGGGTACGGCAGCAGTGCTGAAAGGTACAGAACCAAACATGTCTGTACTAGCAGGAAGTGACTGGGATGAAGATGGGATAAAGGCATCACCTGGAGTAGCAGGAGTCTGCAGGGAGACAGGGATAAAACACAAGGGTGACAGATCAGCTGCCAGCTTCTGCTGCACATTGCTGTCACATCACCTGGAACTCGAAAAGTCCAGGTTTGGAGTGAAGAATGAGAAAGAAGAAAGAATGGAAAGATGTAGAAGGAAAGAAGCAACAGAAATAAGAGTATGAATAAGTGTATTAGAATTTGCTGGGGATGTGAGAAAAAGAAAGAAAAGGAGAAACTTTCTACCAGAGGGAAAAAATCAAAATGAAATTTGCCTGGAATATATCACATACAAAATACTGAAATTACTTTCTCCAGAACGTACAGACTTGTGATTTTAGATTTTAGGTGACAACCAGGAGAGGCAGTGACCAAGGCACGAACTTTAGAAACAGTTAAGATAAATGTTAAGTATCTGCAGGATTCATGGAAAAGTGAATAAACATTGCTTCTAATTAACCAACAGGACCAGAACCATAGGTCTACATTAAAGGAGAAGCCAAATCCAATTGAGCAAGGTGAGGATGAGCAGACAGGGCTTTGAACATCTAGTCCCAGACAAGCTCTAGAATACCTTGGAGATTTGAGGCTCCTGACCTCACAAATACCACGGAGGCAGATCTGCAGCTCAGGCTGCACCTGATGTGACACCTAACACTAGAGCAGAAAAATAAAAATCGAAGGTATTTTTGCACATCGTTGTGAAGCAGGGACTACACCTTCAGTTTGCTTCACTTTTGTTTTCCTGCAACCTAAAAACCACTTTGAAATCCTTCCCACTGGGATGGCTGAGGACACGAATTGTAAATGTGCTCAATAAATGTGCTGAAAATAGCATGCAGGGAAAAGCACAGTGCAGTTTCCCTGGGTACTCACTGGGGGAGAGGTTACATCAGGAGGAGTGGACATGTCCCCAAAAAGCTCTAGTTGGGTAACAGCCTGTAAAGAGAAAAAAAAAATTCCATTTATCTTTTGAGGAGAAGAAACTGTGAGTTAAGTAGTTACAACTTGTAAAGTTATCTGGTAACAGCAAATAAGATAAACCTCCCCAAAGTCTTGCAAGCTTCAACTGTGAAGTCCCATATGGAGGAAGTACATGGGCTCAAGCTATGGGATTTTAATATTGCTGATGGACCCAAATAGCCAACAACTGACTATAAAACAATTCTGTAGGGAATTCTCCAAAATAATGACTAAAACATGAAACAACTCTCCAGAGCGGGAGTGGATGCATTATTGCTCTGCCTTTAACATCAGTGGAGGCTCCAAGCATGATTTATGGCCAGTCCATTTCTCCATCTCCTTTTCTAAACCCTCACTTCCAGGTCTTAAAGCATGGCAAGCAGCACTTCAGAGTGCCAGAAGGATACAGAAGGGAAGGGCTTTTAAAATGCTGCCTGATTTCCCCTTGCCCATGGGACAGGTGTGACCTGGATAAGTGGACTTGAAGGAGGATGCACAACTGGGTTATCCCAAGTTTGTGGCTCTACATTAAATTCTTGTTAGAAATATTTCCTCAGGACGCCCTTCACTGGGAGCTCAAAACAGGTCACCCATGCAGGCCTGGCTAACTGGACCAGAAGAGAAAACACACTTTATTATACGAAGCAACTTGCGTGGCAGCATAATCAAAGCTCCTTCACATGTTCTAGAGCAAATTTACTTCCTTCCACCCACCTGCAAAAGAGTTCAGCTGGAGTTCAGGGATGTTAAAGCACAGATCCCTGAGGGCTCTGCAGGAAACCTAAACCCCATCCACCATCCTATACAGGGTGGTTATACTGGAAAGCTTTCGTGGGAACTCAGAACTTCTCCTTCTCCATTACCTTTCTTACTGGTTTTCTCAGTATCACACCCAATCCCAAAAACGTGGGAAAGCCACAATTCTCATTATGAAAAAGATTTAATGCAAATCTTAATTTAGCTCATTGAATCTCCTCCCCACCTTAGGCACATAAACCTTGGATCCTGCTATCACACAGACAGGTTTGACATTCAGTTGAGTCTTGTTCTGCAAAAGGAGCCCCTGAGTGCTTTGGACATTAACCAAACTGGCTTTACAACCTTCCAAGAGACCAAGATCACCCCAAGATTTTTTTCCTGCCTTCAACCTTCCATTACAAATGATCCGTTAAGGAGTAAGACTACACATATCAAAAGTTTGTCCTTTTTTTTCAATCCAGTCTCTATTCCCACACATAAAAGCAACACCACAATCACTTAGACCTGGAATTTGTCTAAGCAGCTCGGATGATTCTCAGCTTCACATCTAATGATGTACCCAGGGATGAATTATCTCACAATTTCTCACATCACGTCTTATATGAAAAAGATCACATTGCTTTAGTGCTATCACAATGCATTTTCTTCTTATGGGCTTATATATCCCTCTAAGCACCTGCACAGAAATGCAGACGGGAAAAAGAGGGAAAGCCACGTTTTCTTCAGGGTACACCAATTCTAGTGCTCTGTACTAAAATGCTGCCAGGAGCAGCTTCTGAAAAAAACCCCAAACAAGCAGCAAACCCAGCCTAAGCCCCTTCTGCAGTGTGCACAAACACATTAGGCAAGGGCTGTTAAAATGCCCAGGAAAGTGGAAATAATGACAACAGCAGCGCTCATTTGGAAATCACTTCAAGCCTCCTGCAGGCACTACTGACTCAAGAGGTGTCAGGTGACACTGAAATACTCTCAAGAGCCACTTTCTTCTCGTCTCTCCAAACTGCTTGTTTAGCAGCACCCCAAACCTGCCCTTTCCCTGCCCCCACGAGAACCATTCACTGTTTGCTAAGGAACACTTGTGTCCTTTCCAGGAGCAAAAGCTCCCCCGTGCCTCCATCCCTCGTGAGGGAGCAGATGAGCAAGCCACGGAGGATGGGGAAGGGCAGGGTACACACAGCTGTGTGCAAAGCTATACATTTTTTGCGGAAAAAATATTATAGGTTTCACAGGAATACTGGAAATTGATAGTCAGTATACTTTTGAACTCTGGATTATATGACATGCATTCGAAAGGTGGTAACTCAGATCCCTGTGCCTCCACACTCCTGGATAATGGGAATAGTAATACTTTTCAGAGTGCTTCAAGGTGATGGATCTTTGGATACTCTTCACAGATATAATTCTGTTAAAGCTCTGCAGACACATTTCTAAACAGGCAGCTGGAGAGAGTGATAGGAAAGTCAACAGCACTTTGTTACAACAAACCCTCACTCACAATATTCCCCAGGAAAAAGAAATACATTTACAGGGGAATTATTTTTTTACAGAATAGCAGCCTCATATGCAACAGGAGCCACAGAACCACATCAGAGAATGAACACAAATTTAGTGGGAACACAACACCTTCATTTACTGACTGGAGGCAGCTTTAAACAGCAACACTTGGAGGTGGATTTCAAAGTCCCAAATGGTTCAGGAGTCTTTTTTCTACAACCCAGTTCTCAGCCTGAATAAACAAATGCATCTTCTCTGACACAGAGCTGCCTTTATCTACTTGCAGCACACGAGATCCTGGACACCACACACTTATCTTTTATTTCTGTGATTTCACTGTCACTACAGAACTGATTTCACCCCTTATGCTTCATTAAGATTATTCACATCTGATATTAGCTACGTTCCAGTGAAGTTAATCTCAAGCTGAACATTTTCCAGTTGCACTATTCCTATAGATGATTTCAGCTATATTTCCTTAAAATATTTTTAGTGTCACAACCTTACCTGAGTGACTGAAACAAGATTTTCATCAATGTCCAGCAATAAGTTTCCATTCTCCAGCTGTAAAGCATGATTTATGAAATGAGATGAATGATTTATGAAAATGACATGAATTTCTGAGCATGAAAATGATAACCTCCATAATTATTGACTTCAGCATTGAAATGAAAACCCTTTCCATCTTGCTGTGAGCACAGGCATGAAATCAGGCAGTTGAAACAGTGAGTCTGAATGCTGCTGGGATGTGGGGCAAAAATATACTTCATTTATGCTAAATCTCATCTTCTGGTGTAAAAAGCAATTTTACCACTTGTGACACACCTATTTATTTCCCCAAATATTTATTAATTCAGCAGTAAGCATACCCAGTGAGTTCTGATCCTGCTTACATTAATAGAACTTTTCCCTTGCTTTGTGAAAGAAGGGATTTAACATCCTCAGGGGAAAAAAGAATGATTGAGTTTTGGACAACAAAAGCACTAAAGCCAAGTATCTGCAGAAAAAAGCACACACTTCTCTAACCAGGAAAACTATAACATCAATGTAAACATAATTAAGATAATTATTTTCCTCCCATAGCAATTTTGATAATTACGTAAGTCAATTCAATTTATATTTAAATCTATAGCTTGTATGTAAATACACGGGGGAATATACTGCCCTCACATCTACACAGATGAGTATCCCTCCACACATTCAGCACATATTGTCACTTCAGAATGCTGAATTTCAGGTAGCACTTATTGTAGTGTTGGAGACTTCTTTTCTGCAGACACAAACAACAGCAGGCTGTCGAAAATCAAGTCTAAGATGACTGAGAAGCTTCACATAAGTTACCAGCCAGTAATCCCATGCCCACTTAAAAATCTCACAAACAGCCTAGAATGCTTTTTGCCCCCTTATCTCATCACCGAGCTGAAGAAAAGAGGAAAACAAGAGTGGGAAAAGGCAAACCCAGAGGAAGATAATGTCACTGTGCACAGTCAGGAACAAATGCAGTCCTGTACCTTCTTGGAGCTGACCCTGTGTTCCCACAGCCCCAGGTGAGGAAAGTGTGAGAAAAGCTGCATCCATCTACTCTCATCTACGCTCATCTACTCTAAGAACTCCAGAGACTTTGAAAATACTCTTTAAATGAAAGCAGAAGGCTCTACACCTTCAGGAGGGCCCAGTTTTGGCCAGCAGTTCATCACTTTGTGCTCTGACAGCCCCCTTGTTTGCCCCCCACCCTCCAGCACAGGGGACAGAGCTCGAGCTGCTGCGGTGGTTCCGTGGGAGCAGCTGAAGGATGAACCAGGTCCCAGCACAGAGGGAATGTGTGCCCAGTGCTCCATGGACCATCAGGAATCCCCACCTGTGCTGCAGCAGGACCTTGCAGGAGACATTTGCCCAGCACGTCAGGGTGCATCCCCCGGTGCCCAGTTGTCACGCAGCACTCGAGCTGCACCTTCCCCCAGCTCGTGCTTGGCAGCACACACTGTGAGGAGACACTTCCTGAGGGTGAAACAACCCTCTCTGCTGGAGCATGGATCAGCCGTCCACAGTGGCCGTGCTGAGGAAGCAACACAGGCAAAATTCGCCCTTTTGAGCCTTCCTCTGGTTCAGCTTTTCAACACCAAAGAGCTCAGACTTCGCAAGCAAAGTCAACAACACTCCTTCCTCTCCCAGCACCTGACAGAAAAGAACCAGAAGCCTAGAGAGGTGCTCCAGCTCTTGGTCTTTCTCCATATGAGGATTCCTCCACAGAGTGATGTAAAAGCTTGTTTTAATCATTCAAAAAGGCACGATGTTGAATGTGAAACACTCATCCAGCTCAGCCAGCCAGGAGCCCACGAGTGGCTGTGCAGGCCAGGGCGGAGGATGGAGAATTAATCCTTGTATCCTGGTGACATTAAACCTGTAATGAAAGCTCCATCTTCCTATACAGGCATGTGAGACATCCTGTAAATCTTTCAAACACGGAATATGTAAATCTGGCTCCTTAAAGCAGCAGCACCACTCCAAGCCAGGAGCAGTTTTAAACCATTCCAAGCTGACAGTGGAATTCCTCATGACACTTTGCATTATTCACTAAAAAATAACTTATTTTTCAAGAGCTGGAGAAAACTCCAGAGTGCAGAAGCAATGGTTATCACAGAATCATGGAATATCCTGAGCTGGAAGGCACTCACAAGGATAAGAGACAAGTAAACTGCAGCTTTTATAAACGTCATAAAACTGATCCACTTCTACTACAGTATTCCCTCTGATCATCAAGTCCTCTGAAAAACATCTTTTCTAAGCAATGCAGAAGTTCAGATTTTAAAAGGGAAATCTAAAACAGGGCTCTTGTGCTCACAAGAGTGTGAAGCACCTTCTTCTCTCACTCCCATACACATAGCAAGACAGAATATCCAACTTCTGCTACTCAGTCTGTTTTTCACCAGCAGCAAGGGATCTACGCTGACATATGGCACGAGAAAACCTGCTTAATACTGCTGTACTTTTGCAAACAAGATGATAAAAGTAGCATCTTACAAAACATGGTTTTGTAATCTCAGAGAATGGAGCAAAGATGGTGCTTAAAAGCATGAAAAAAATACGTGGTAATTAACTTGAACTCTGCTACAGAGCTCAGCAAGAAAAAAAGAGTATGAAGGATACTAAATATAGCAAATAACCAGCAATTAGTAATTAACCTTTGAGCTGGGTATTAGCTATTCAACTCTTTTAAGGCAGCAGAGGGATTTAAACTTGGTTTCCTGCATTCAGGGTGAGTGCTGTACCACACAGCCCAGCAGGCGAAAGAGGAGTCACCCAACCACAGCCTCTCTGCATCTCCAATTCCCTTCCTCTCACATGGATTTTACGTGGAAGTCTAATGACAAGTCAAATGGTTGGTCAAACTAAAGATTTTCTATCTTATTTCAGTTGAACATGTAAATATTTTGGCTATGGCAAATAAATAACTTTTCTGATGGTTCAAATGGTTATTGCAGCTCAGCAAAGCCCCAGTAGTAGTTTGCATCTTACACCGCAACTGTTGATATTGCTACAAGCTCCACGAGCTGCAAGCAGCTTGCTAATTAACTACAATTCATTCTAAAAAAACAATTAGAACCATAATGAAGGAGCATGTCGGCATCGTGACTAAACCCATCATCAGTCAAACTGTGTCTGGTAGGTTGAGACACACTGAAAACATCCCACAGACATTGTTTTCCTGCAAAACTACTGCTGAATTAATGAAGTAGCATGGGAACTGAACAAAGAATTACTCAATTACGTCCCAATTAAAGAGAATCAGAGAAGAACGTGTGTCAAGAAAAAATTATCAATGTCTTTGCAATCTCCAGCTTCCTACAGATCCTAAAGATCCTCAAATGCCATGAACTTTCCCAGGTACAGAGTGCTGTTACCAGCCCAGATTTACAGAGCTGCAGCTGAGCACAACCCTGTCCTTGTAAGGCTGCTGTGAACATTTCACTGTGGAATCAAGAAGGGTTTGGGCTGGAAGGGACCTTAAAGCTCATCCAGTTCCACCCCCTGTCATGGGCAGGGACACCCTTCCACTATCCCAGGCTGCTCAGAGCTCCATCCAGCCTGGCCATGAACACTTCCAGGGATGGAGGGAATTCCCATCCAGTACAGCTCATGTCAGCAACATGAGCTGCCATAAAGCCACTGATGGATTTTTATCCAAAATACAGGCATTTTGGGCATCTGGCACTTGCACAGGGTACAAATCCAGTGCTCAGAATCCCATGGGACATGGGAATTCTCCCATTTAAAGTTCCTCTTCTCAGTTTCACAGGGTAACTCTGAATTAGTGGTCATGACCATTCTTCTTCAGGGAATCCTCCTGAAGCCATAAACCCAAGTCCTGAGTGCGCTGTACCCAATTACAGGGCAGCCTTGAGCTTCACTGCATTCTCCAGCTGTCCAGTTTCCTTTGTTTGGTGACTGGGAAGCACTGGATGTGCTGGTTAAAAACCCTGTTAGTCAGTCCCGCACAGCTGAAGAATTGGGACTGCTGGATATAATTGACATCCCAGATTACCGAGGCGTGTTGAGGGAATTGAATTGCTCCACTGTTGCTCGATAGCTTCCTTTAAATTAAGGAACTCTTCATATGATCAAAACAGACGCTTACTCATTTGTTTATTTTCTCTTCATTTGCAGGGAACTTAATTCTGAATTCCCTGTGTACTTGAGGTATTTACTCTTATAGGAAATGGTATTTAAAATGCTTCAATTACCACTTTTCTCTGACATATTCTAATAAATCAAGAGTCCACCAGAGTGACTCCAGCTTGGAGCCAGACCCATGCAGCTCCCAAACTACACATTCCCAAGAAAACAAAACCTCCAGGCACAAGGGATGCTGGTGCAAAGGTCCCAGACATGGGGTCAGGGCAGGGAAAGAAGAGCCCTTCAGTGTCAGGATCACATCACGGGGACATGAGGTAGCTTCCTTTAACTGCAGGTGGGAGACACAAGAGATGATGAGAACCCAAACTTCCACGTGGGACACAACCTCCACTTCTGGACTGTGACAGGATACTTGCAGGGAAGTGGAAGGGAATTAGGCACAACCTCATATTTATTATTTAAAATACTTGCAAGGCACCGTTTGGCAGGTGTATCTAATGCTTTTCAAAACAACAGGTGACTGGAACTCTAACCAAACTTCAGAAACAAGTTATTTCCACCTTCATTACTGAATACCTTGTCATCATGGTACTTTCCAAATGTTGAAATCCCGTGGGTTTCAGTAGGCAAAAAAGCCAAGACCTGTGTACTTCTGTACTTAATAATGTAGGGTGGCACTGAAAGAATCTGGAAAAATTAAACCCCAAATTGTGCAAACGATGTAATTTAGGGCATTAAGTGATGCAGACCAGGTAAAGCTACAAACTTCACTACTTAGAAAGCAGACAGTCTGTAAATAAACATTTCAGCAAATTACTATTAGGTGTAGGGCTCTGAGCAAACCCAAAATTAGTGAATCAACACAAGGTGCAGCTGTCAACTTAATGTATCAGCTGCTATCAGATAAAATCTGCACTGGTCACATTAAATAAAAGACAAAAATTCACAGTATGTGAACTTTGTGCCACAATCAATCAGATTCATCTATGGTTCAACTACACTCTTTTCTCCACTTTGGATAATATCAAAAGGTACAGAATATTACCCCTCAAAAGATGCCCAGGCACCCAGGGAAGTTTAGGACAGCAAATACACACGAAGCCATTAGACATGTGACCCAACAGGTTGGATAACTGCGAGGGGCCACTGAAATGTTTACCTTGAATTTATATGGACCAAGCTCTGGATTAAAAACACAAATCTAAACCGCCACACATGACTAAACTGCCCTACATCCACCGAGAAAACTGTGTCACGGAGGCCAAGCCTGCAGCTTTGGGGTTTTTGTTTTGTTTTTTTCTTCTTGCTGTTTGAACAGCACAGAGAGAGAACAGCGACAAACTGATCCAGGGCAGCGCTGCTGGATTACAGCTTCCCCACACTACGTGATTATGCCCCAAAATCCTCAAGGATTGCACTAGGAAGTAAAGCAAATTCAATGCTTGGATAGCATGTAATCATTCTGCTGGTGGAGCAGGGTTTGGGATCACACTGCGGGAATGGCATTACCCATGCAGGGATGCAAAGCCTGCTAGCAGGACAACGCCAACAGATTAAAATCAGATCAAGATGCGGCCCACAATATCCATATGGCATAAAAGAACAATTAAATTAGGGCATCTTATTCCTATCTCTGAAACAGCATTCCTGCACTGTTAAAACCTGCTATTTGACAGGGCAGATATAAAATCAAGGATGGTGTGAAACATGAAGTTTGCATGGGCAAATTTGCAATGCTCAGAAAGTATCCAGATTAAGATTCTTAATCTTTAGGTGTCTATACATAAACAGTGGATTAATTCTAACATCTTGGAAATCAGACTCTAAATTCAGGTTAGTAGCTTTCTGAATTGTCTCTACCTGGCAATGCAAGAATAATTTTTCAAGATTTGGTTGAAATGCCTGTGAGCTCAAGTGTTAAATTCCACATAAACCATGGACTTAACACACATGAAGGAACTTCATCACTTTATGTTAAAGATGTTAGAAACTGGGAAGATTAGGGAGGAGGAGCTAGGTTCTGCTTCCTGTGTTATTAAAGTTTTTATTAAGGAATAAACCAAAAAATATCCCAGACAGGATAGCTTAAAAAAAAGGCTGAATGGGGCTTGGAGCAATCTAGTCTAGTGAAAAGTGTCCCTGCCCATGGCAGGGGGCTGGAACAGAAGATCTTTAAGGTCCCTTCCAATCCAAACCCTTTTATGATTTCCACTCTATGATTCTGCCTAAAAAACAAGTAAAGGTCCACCAAAACATCAACCCAGGCCACAAGACATTGTCCTAATTAATGAATACATTTTCCAATTTTGCAACAAGTAGCTGTACCTGTTAAAAATGCACATCCCGCACTGCAATATTAAACCTCCTACATGGGGTTTAATTGAGTGTCACTAAGTCAGGACATTCGAACACAGGTGTCTCTTTCAGCAAATGTAAATTAAAACTGGAGAGCTTTCCCAGCACAGATGGTCAGAGACCAGGACTGTGCACCCCCTTTCTCCTTATGTTAGAGAATTTGATCCTGGAAGCGTGACTGTGAGGCTGAAGTCAACATCACCAGGCTGCAAGTTGCTTCTGCAAAGCCACTGATGCAAACCTCGGGAGAAGCCAGACGTGGGAACGGCACTGCAATCCCAGCCAGAACCAAAACTGAGCCTTCCCAAACACACCAGAACCACCAGGCAGATCTTGTGGGTTCCAAACCCAAGTGTGCTCAGGTCCAGCTTCATCTGCTCCTCCCACACCATGTCCCAAGGCAGCCGAGTCCCTCCTGTCTGTTCCACCCTGGTTTAATATTCCCCATGTACCAACCCAATGACTGCCTGCACTGTAAGGCACCAGCTCTAACGCCTTGGATCTTCACACAGCAGTGAGATGAGCTGTTTGAAAGCCTTCACGAAATTGTTAAGCAGATAGTTTAGACATTTTGATGAGGATAGAGGGTTTTATTGTGACGTGACTGACAGTCTCTCTGAAGGGTATTTACAGTCTGACTCTTATTACTAAAAACACCATGACAGGTAGAACTTGATGTGGATGTTTAATGGGGAGACGAAGGGAAATTATGACAAAAAGAGCTCATTAAACATTTCCCCTTTTTTTAGAACAGTAATTTCACACACAGAACTAGAATTTCTAAGTGGAGCATGCACCACTTAATAGAAGCTTTTTGGGTAAGACTGCTTTCTTTGTCTTGATGTCTACTCTCAGTGAATGGGAATAGGAGAATTTGTCTGAGGAAGGAGCAGAGAGAAAATAAGAATGAATTCAAGAAGCGTGATTTGATACAGAGGAAGGGAGAGGTACTGGGAGGGAACTGAATTCCAGGAAAAGTGTGTGTCTGGAGCTCAGCTGCACACCCAGCAGAGGAAAACTGCAGGAGAGAAAGCTGTGCTGGGAAGGGATGCAGCAAAGAGATGGGGAAGCACAAGAATTACACTGAGTAAGCAATCTTTTCATCCCAATGTCAGAGAAGTGACTTGGCGAGCAGCCACCGCTCATAATTGAGTTCAGTGGGTCTGTTCCAATCCCGGGATCCGAGGCTCATTCCTTTCCGCCTCATTTGCTCCGTATTTACATTACTTGATATCAGAGATCATGAGGAGTCAGGCTATAAAGCACTTTGACACCTGCTGACAAACGGCCTCACACAATGGCACAGCACTGGTGAGTACATGAATACACAATTTTGAACTCTCCTGCTTCTCCCTGGCAGCACCACGGAGATGCTTCACACCTTCAGCCCCAGAGGGATCCCGTGTCCATGGAGAAACAGTTGCCCAAATAGTTCTGGCGCCTTAGGAAGCTGTATCTCACTGAAAATCAGTGTGAATTACAGTGCCCAGTTTCAAAGCAGCCTCTGAAATGGGGATTCTGCCCTCAAGCCTTGACACTGTGCTGGATCTCACACCACCTAAACCTAACTTTTAGAAGTCATCGTACCCGCAGGTCATTTAAAATTCATCTGCAGCCACAAAAGAACCACGTGCAGATGTACATTTACTTCCACCTGAGAGGGACATGTCGTGCAGGTGGGAGGAATCTCACAGAATCACTGAATGGTTTGGGTTGGAAGGGGTGTTGAAGTTCATTTTGTTCCAACCCCCTGCCATGGGCAGGGACATCTCCCACTGGAGCAGGCTGTTCCAAGCCCAACCCAACCTGGGAAGTGGCCAATTCCCTGCACTGGCCACAGAGAGCCAAGGCTGGAGGGCACCTGGATGGCTACTTCAACATCCCTCACTTTTCTGTGCAGAGACTGGAGATAACATGCCTGGGAACACATCAGAGGAAAACAATCCCAAGATGGAAACTCCATCCCTGTCCAGGGACCCTGGGCAATTCAGCCTGAACTCAACCAGAACTTGCTGCATTGTTATTAAGAGCTGAATTTATCGTCAGCAGAGAGAATTCATGGTGCCTGAAACCTACCAGGAGCCACAAAGAAGTTTCTCACTTCATTCATCCATTATGAAATTACTGAAAGCAAGACCTCCTAATAAAGGAAGCGTCCTTACACGTTCAAACCAGGTAGATGAGCTTGATTATTTGCCCTCAGATTGAATTTTAGAGGTTTATATAATAATGACAGCTATAAATTGAAAATAGAATTATGGCAAGTGTCTCAATGACAGAGAGTCTCACATGTGGAAGGGTGAGCAATAAATCAGATGGGCAGTGGAATATTAAACTGCTAATTTTAAGAGCTATTGCTCTTTTTTTTTCTTTTAATACATACTAATATAAAAAGGTGAAACAGGATCTCAGCTACCTCTTTCCTCCTCTTCTCCTTTTCTTCATTAATTAATGTAGAGAACTTGATTAGAGAAAAAGCTTTAATCCCTTTAAATTTAACCATGAACTAGCAAAAAAAAAAAAAAAGTGCAACCAGTTTTATGGAGATGGCAGATTAAATGTATTTCATGATTACAGAGTAGGTTTCATGTGTCCTGTATCTCACATCTGCTATTTACAGGACAGAGTAGTACCAGAGTGTCTGCAGACATGATTGCAAGTGTACTGCACTCCCAGTCACACAGCAACAACCTAAATTACACACTGTACCCTGAGCAAAATTGAAGCATCACTGAAGGGATAATAAAAGAGTCACAGGAAAAGCACAGCAGAAAAATTGTAACACTGAACTATGTGAAAAATGACACGAAAAGTAAGTGAAGAATCAACAGCTATTCCATGCCCACAAATACCTCAATTAGTGATACAATGTGAGTTATTTAACCAGACTTTTGCAGGCAACATGAAGATGCCTCCCTGCTCCTACTGGCTCATCATAAAATATTTATGGCAGGGTTGCTTTGTTTGTGCAAAGCCCAGAAGTGTCACAGTCCAGGTCCCCATCCAGCCCCACTCCAGCATTTTTCGTCTTTTATTCCACATCTTGGTCGGCCCAAGCTGTGCAAGTCACCACATCCTGGTGTAAAAATGTCTCCTCCTGAACACAGGCATCTTTCCCATTCTTACTCTACACTGAAATTCCTGACCTTTTCCTTGGTTTTTCTCCCCTCTCACACAGATCCTCATAAATACTAATCTTCCGTGTAACCAAAGCATTCCAACAATTTCTTGAGGCATTTATAGCACAATTTTATATTGAACAGCATAACCCACCCTCCAGCAAACACATACCTTGTTCTAAGGCATCTGTCACTTCTCTCAATCACTTGTTACCATTCCTTACAAATTCTGGGAAGAAATGCTTCACCTTTTCAAAATGCCAATACACAGGGAGGTAATGCTGCTTTTGGATACAACAGCATATTACCCCTATTTTTTAATATTTTACTGCTCATGCAAGGCACAGGATGGAAAAAAATAAGCTGAATTAAGCTTAATTTCTTGTATACTTTGAGCACTACAGAAATAATACACATCTGGGTACCAAAGGAACCCCTCTAAAGCAGGCAGCACCTCAAGCATTAACAGGCAGAAGGCTCACTGTCGACTCCTAACCACAAACAACACGTTTACAAATGGTGACTTGCCTAAAAATGAGTCAGGAAAGACAGAAAGGAGATTCAAGCAATGAATGAGATGGATATAAGTGACAGCACAATCCCAACCAACCCGTAACGCATCACTGACAGAAGTCACACCACGAGGAATGTACCAAATGTTACAGACAATAATGAAAGTCACAGAAGCTAAAAACCACACTTCCTTTACTGTATATAAACAGGGAAGATACTTACACTTACAGGTTGACTTTTTGGCACATCATAAACACCTTCCTTCTTTTGGCTGGTAGGAACCTGCAACAGCAAAGGAAAACTGAGGTCACTACAAAAGCAGCTTGGACGAAAAACTGAGAGGAGCAACTGGTATTTATGTGCAGGGTGTACACAAATTAGTAGTTTATTTAATACTAATTTTTTTAATACTAACAAAATAGAGGATGACTCCCTTCTCACCCAAGTAGGACCATTAGTGGAGAAAATACTGAAGAAATAAAACATCTATCTGAATTTTTTACAGCCCAGCAGTGCTCAGAAAGGAGATTTCTGTTCTCAGCTAATTTTGGTTGCATGAAGTCCAGGTGTACTTGGAGCTCCTTCCTACTTAAATGGTTGTTTTGTCCTTTAACTCGGGGGTTAGAGATGTGCAATGGAAGTTATGGTCAGGTGAGTTCATCATCTCCCCAGATGAAGAGACACAGAGGAGGGTTACTGAGATGAGGGCAAGAGCTGTTACACCTGGTGTTAGATTTCTTCCTCCCAGTTCATTTAATCATCTAAAAAAAGTCCTGAGACTGCAGTGACGGGGCCTGTTGGCTGCTCTGTGAGGTATTTGGTTATAACACTGCAACTTTACTAAGGAATTAAGGCCTCTTGAAGTCTGACACATGAGATATGGACAGGGGATGATGCACTTAAAACTTCACGTGAGCCTTTAGTTGAGCCATCAGTCATGATTTACACCTGGGGGATTTATAACCTGCTCATGTTATACTGGGATGTGCTTGCCCAAGGACCACCGGTTTGCATATTCATAATTTGTGATTTTATTTCTTTTCCTTCCTAGAAGCACTGAATGTCCATTGTAAATGCCAAAAGCAACAAGAACAGTAACCTGTTCCCATCACTGCTGCTTTTCCACTAAACAAGGCATTCAGAGTACAATAGTTACATTTCAGACAACAATGAAACCTCACAAGTCAATGAGATGACATTGCAAATATGATAAAATTATCATCTTTTTGTTTTGTAAGACAACAAATATCTTAAGGTTCTGCTATTAAACTCAGACTGGTCTAGGGGAAGCTGACGAAATGTTACTTATTCACTGAATTGTGCTATCATTTCTTACTCTGTATGATTACTCTGCCTAATATTCTGTGTAATACACAAAAACCTCTCTGTACTGTTGTTCCTACTGTTCTCTCACCCCACCACAGCCTTCACAAGGAACTCTGTGTCTTTAACTTGGTGCACACTGAAGAAGTTTGTCAAGAACTCTCAAAGAAAATGAATGAACTTTGCAAAAAGTTTCTTCTATTCCTATCCTGGGAACAATTTGCTTGCCTTGGTTTTCTCTGGCCACTTCCACTAAAGCCAATATGACGTTAGATATGTGAAACTGGTAAAAACTGAGCGTCATGGCAGTAACAGTCTGTGAAGAGAGAGAGCTGTAGGTGACAGTGTCAGAGCAGGAACCAGGAAGGGTCTATTTAGAAGTCACTGGAAAGCTGAGTCTTCACAAAAGAAGAGGAAACATAAAAAGATAAACTGTTTCTAACTTTCATTAGGGTACATTTTTTTCTGTTTCCTCTGGAATGCTTCCCTTTCAGCCATTCTCCTCTTCCTCCTTCCAGCCTTTCTGTGAAGTCATCCCAATTTGCACATATACCAAGAGCTGACTGTGGAAAGAGCATTTCCCTGCGCTATGAATCCTCCTTTTTCTGCTCCAATTTATACTCAGAGGAAAGCTCACTACATCTCCTACGAAGACAGAGACACTTTTCTGAAAGCCATCTTTCCCTCCCAACTCGGTGCTGCCTGACCTGCTGCCTTTACTTGCTTGCATCTCTGCTTACACAGGGGGGCTGCAAGGAATTGCTGTTTTTCCTTTGATTAGCAGTACCAGTAAGAGGTACCAGCACTATTTCTGCTGTCAGCTCTGTCTCTGTGACAGGCTGTGAACCATCTGGATGTATTTGCATCTTGCAGCAATAAAAGCACCACGATTCAGAACGCCCCATCTCGGATTGTCAGCTCCTCACGGAGCAGAACTTGCCTCTCCACAGAGAGCAGTGCTGCTACACAAGTACCAAACCACCTCCCAAAATCCCATCTCCACCTCGCCAGAACACCAGGCAGGAGAGGACATGCTGTTAAGCAATCTGAGGGCTGGTATGTGCTCGGTGAATGAGTCCTTGCCTAACAAATTACAGCAACTTACATAGATAATATTAAAAGAGCAGACACAGACAGTCTTTAGGGTAATGTATCAAAGAAAGGTGACAGACGGAGAAAGAATGCTTAAAAAGAAAGTTGTGACCTCTATTATGCTAAAAAGAAATAGAAATTGTCACTTTCTGCACGTGTCTTTCATCTGCAATTCCCCACTGGGTGGGAATCTCTTCTGCCAAGGGAGAAGTGAATTTATTGCACACCAGCCAATGAAAAGCCAGAGCAGCACCAGCAGAAAGGTTTGGTGAGGCTGAAGCAAGGCTGCATGAGGTTATTGAGCAGATACATGTCTAGCAATGTGTGGTATGGGGAAGGCTTTGCAGTAAGTAATAGAAGCTGCCACAAATAGGCATCAAATTAAAAAAAAAACCAAAACGAAAACCCAACCAATCAACCAAAAACATATAAAGGAGGATCTTTTCCAATTTTGTTTTTAATAGTAGCCTGATGGTTCTGAGACTACCAAGACCTTGTAAGAGAAACAGTTTTGTCAGCGATGTGAGTGTGAAATCCGGGCTGTGGAGACCCAGCTTTGTGGAAGCCAAGAGCTCAGGGAGCCCGTGGGAGCTGGGAACCCCATGCCTACAGCCCAGTCTGTGGTAGTGATACCTCAGCATCCATCAATTACAGAGATACCAGAAAAAGACTCCTAACTGCCCAATTCAGCATTTGCTGTACTCAAGTAGTGCCTGTAGTAAACACAGCGGACAATGCCAGACTGTGGATATCCAGAGTATGGCACATTAATCACAGGTGCTCTCTGTGACCACTGTGGGAGGAAACAGTTCATCACGTCCAGATACTGTCAAATAAAGCCTTGAGCAATTCTCTGGTGACTTAGAGGACAGTACCAGCAGTACCTTGAGATGAGGCAAGGCCTCACTGCCTGCTTATCACCTTCTATTTCCATTTTAAGCAAAAGAAACTGCCCAAGGAGTCCTCCTGTTCTCTGGGCCATTCCTCAGAATATAGTTCCAACTTCTTCCCTACCCACCAATGTTTGCTGGAAGATCTACAAACGCTGGGAGCAACAGCCCCATTTTGCTTCCTTCCACTAATAACTCTGTAAAGTGTCACTAAAAGCTCCACACTTTGATGAACAACAATCACCATTTTTTTCCCCAAATGGAGTTCTCACGGGGGTTTTGTTTCTAGCATAAACCTGACAACTGGAGTAGCAATTTCTTAACATTTGCTGAGAATAGTCAAACTTTCAACACTGAAAATGTTCAGCCTTAGGCAGACTCTCACCTTGAGAGCTTTGCACGTTTTGGTCTGGAGATGCAGAAAGCTGCATTTTTGAGTGTGCGTGGTGGGGGTGCCAGGGGATCAGCAGGGAGAGATTAAAGGAATCTCATATTAATGACCCTCTGATGGCATCTGTAAGATGTTATTTTCTAATGTTCAACTTGGCATTTCCCTTTCCCATTCAGCTCCTCTCTATTTCAGCTTACAGCTACACTAGCCTCACACGTCTTTCTACATTTTCTCATTACTTAATACTTTTCCTTTATTTTCCTTTTTGTTCTACCTTTGCTCCCGCCTACCTTACAATCTTTTCCTATAAGCAGATCAACCCCTAGTCCAGCTGGATGAAATGCTTAATCACTGCTTGAAACTCCCTCCCCTCCACACAAACGATTTCCTCGAATCACGATTTTCTCACAGCGCACAAATCTCTGTCTACCCTCAGATTTGCCTCTAGTATGTGATACAAAATGAATTACATTATATTTTAATAAACCTCGTCCTGATCCCTTGAGGATAAATTGAATGACAAAAGATTATTTTATATTGCTTTCAATGCAGTTTTTTGTCAGCGTGAAGAATGCGAGCTTGGGCTTTAACACAACATACACACTCCGAAAACAGTTTCCCTGGTCTGGGGGATATCCCTTGAGAGCTCTGAGGTTTTGCTCAGTTATTTCCTTGGTTAGACAGAAACAAGAGCAGTACCAGTGAAATTTCTAGGAACTGCTTAGATGGTCTGCCAACAAAACATCTTCAGCATGTTTCTCAGAATAGGTGTAAAAAATTTCAAAAAATTAACAGGAAAAAATGAGTATCTCCACTTATCACCTCATATGGTGTACTCAAAAGTTTGTGAGTTAACAAAGTTAATATAAATTTGCAGAAGCTGATATGACAAACAACAGAAAAATCACATTGTGACTGGGCAGATAATGTCACCAGAATGAAATGCCAGGGCGTTTTGGTGATGGATGAAAACTAAAAGCGAGCTATGTATGAAATGCACTTTAATTGAAGGCTTGCGGTCGTTGCAATGGGAACAAGGGAGAGGTTTTATACCTGATAAATGTTTTCCTCCGTTTCAGGCTCACGGATGGGCTCGTGTCCAGCCTCAAACACAATGTACTATGGCAGCAGCGCCAGAGAGGGACAGTCAGAGATGAAACAGAAGGGAAAAAGGCCGTTTGGAATTCCACGTCAAAACAAAGGCAGGCATTAAAGAAACAACTTCAAAGCACAGGCTGGCAGCAGGACAACCGGTTTGTTGGGAAGCACCAGGAAAGGCTGTTTCATATTTCATAAACCGGCAATGAATAGGCCTAAATCTCCTCTTAATGATCATTAGAGCAACTTCCTAATTCTTCCCCGCCAGGGAGACTGCCTGTGGCCCAATATTAATTTTCTGAAGGCAACATGAATTTTGCCTCTTTTACATAATGGCAATTATTTCCACATATATTTATTATCTATGAATAAAAGTGCTAAATCCAAGCTGGGAGAACAGGCTGGTGTGCGTGGAACAGGCCACGTGGCAAAAGGCTGTCACAACACTTTTTCATTTTCAGGTTCTTGCTTTATTGTGAAGAGTACAGAACAAAACTCCTGACATTATAAAAGCTGAACATTAATTTAGGGCATCCTGACTCTTATCATCTTTCTTGCTGCACCTTAGGCACTGTTCAATATTCACTAATGGTTGAATTGGTTCCTTTCAGTGTGCCTCCCACTGATATGCCTAAGTGGAAGAACACAAAATCCCCAGGAAAAAAAAGGTAAACTATCACATATTTTGTTTCAGCACAAAAACATGAGAATGAAATTACATCTTTTTCTTCTTCACACTCAGCAGGGTATCGGACACGAATATATCGACACATTTCTGATAATCATCTTTGCTCCCAGACATTTTTCTTGGATGAAGCAAGACTTAAATTTCAGATCTATTATTAAATCATAGCTCAAACACCATCAAGGGAGTGTGTTACAGCATCAATGTTACTGTTGGCTTTTTTCCCAAATATTCACCTTCTGAATTAAATTCTGGCTCCACAGAAAACAAAATGCCAACTTATTACTATCAGAATGAGGTGTCACCTTCCCTAATTCTGACAGTAGCTCCCTTTTCAGTTAGAGTTTGTATTAGAAAATGATTACAAATCTCATTTGGAAACTTAAAATCTGGATACAAAAGCCACATTTTAACTAATATTAATGACATATTGCATGTAATATTTCTATACTCCAACTGAAATATTCTATTCTATTCTATACAGACATACTGTGCTATTACTTACAGCTTTATCTCTAAATATGCTACTTTCTGTGGAGGTTTTGAAGGTTTCTCACAAGACCTCTCTCAGTAAATTTCAAAACACCTTGTGCAAGGTTTTGGCTGTGTTTGAAGATAACATGTATCTAGTCATTTCTGAAACTCCAAGGCCATACAGCTTCAGAAATTACCTGGTATACAGGATCTTCTACATCTTCTTCCAAAATTGTCTACAGCAAAGTAAGAGGACAGGCAGTAAAAGCAAAGAACATAAACAGCAGAGATAAAGAAACTGTATTCAGAAATTAAAGGACAGCAAAGGAATAAGCAAAATGGGCAGGTAAGTTTATAGTTTTCTTTCTTTAGGATACAGATAAAGTCACATTATGGTACAAAGTAACTTTATTCAAGTTCCATCCGAGTTTAACAATCTGCACCTTGTTTGACTTGATTCAAATACACACATTCAGAAGTAAACTGAATCTCCCCTAAAGTATGAGACGCTTAAATCCTGACTTAAAACACTTAAACCCCAACTTACAACACTTGAAACCTGACTTAACAACACTGACCTTCGTTAAAGTTTTCCTTCTGCATTAGAAGAAGCACTAAGCAGGAAATGAGCGGATCATTTCTAGCTGCTAACCAGGTTCATCACACCCCAGTGACAGCTTCCAGCCCAGTTTAATCCTAGTCTGGGCTCAGGATGGCTGCTGGGCTCACACTGGTCCTTTGGAAGCCAGCACCGCTCAAACCCACTGCTGTCAGAAGTGCTGAGGATGCTCAGAGCTTCTCTGGAGCAGCTTGGGGGGAAACTCCACACCCAAACTTTTCGCGGCAGTAGTCTAAGCTTATTGGTGTACCTGGTATACCGCCTGCTCACACTGTTTGTCCTTTTGTGCCTTTTTTTCCATTTCTTCCCTTTGTTTCAGTTCGTAGATGAGCTGAAACAGGTCTCGCAAGTCCAGGATTACAGGTTCAGCCTATGGAAGCAAAAACAGGGTGGAGAATTTCTGTAGGGGAAAACAAACACTTCTTATCCCATCCTGCCTATAGAGCACTTAGAGCACCTCCACAATTAAACTTCATATAGAATTAATTTCTTTCTCAGCACCCAGGCCTGGGTTAACTCCTACTGAACTAACTATGCTTGAAAATTAATGATAATTATAGTTATGAATATAAAAAGCATTATGAATATAAAAGGCACATGGATGAATGTAAAGGCATATTTATTAGTGGTTTCTCATCCACTGGAATTAGAGTAGACTACACACAATGTAGGTTTCCATGAGTATAGGAACAAAGCTAAATTTATCTGCATCCAGTCTAGCTTAGCTAGAAAGGCAAACAATAATTATAAAAAAATTATAGAATAAAGAATTGGGAATAATGAAACACATTCCCTTTTGCCCAAGCTGGTTTCATTAATTTGCTATTTGAGATCCACACAGACACTTGTGACCAGTTTAGCACAACCATAAACAACCCAAGACTGGCCTCTTGAACAGCTTCTAACAAACAGCTTTTCAGCTGAGTTACACGGCAGAAAATGACAGTGATTTGATACTTACTGCCTGGGCTGTTTTTATTGCCACAAATCTATGATTTCCCTCCTTTCCACACACATATCCAAACGCTCGGTGGTCTGTGATATCCTTGGCGATGTAGGAAATTTCATGAACTGCGTGGTGATGCTGGAGTAGCTAAAAAAACCCAAAACAACAGCAGAGAATATACATCAGAATGTTTGATTAAAAAGGAGTGTAATTTCTCCTTCACCACTTTATCTGGATCCCAACACATTCTGATATGAAAACCAATTAATATTTGAACTCTTTAAGCCTGTTTTTTTTCTCAAAATCTAACCAAACTTGACTTGCTTTAGTAGGCTGACTAAAAGCTTCCACTGAAGATTTTTCCTGGTATCTTTAAGTGAAATATAATTAAATAGAAAATGCATTACCAAGCTACTACGAGGCCCAGAACCAGTATTTCTAGGTACATAAATGAGCAGGGGCTACAGAACCCTGTAGCTTCACACAGCGTGACTCCCAGGCCAGGCTGATCTGCAGGGGCTGCAGAGCTACAGCTGAGACCTTCAATATCTCTAGGACTCGGTACCAGACCTGCCTTACCTCTACAAAAATCAGCATCAGCCAGTGAGAGAGATTTCACTTCAACAGTAATGGAACTCCAAATATATATTTTCCTCAGAAAACAAATGTAAATGTAATTACTCAGCTGGAAGTCAATGCTGAATGCAAAAGTTCACATTTTATTTAAAACCCCACTTTGGTCAATTGTAATAATAAAAACACTTAATTTTGTTTTAAATGTGTGAGCAAAACCCTGCCCAGAGTCAGGACATGAATCTGAGGCTTTCAGAAGCATCTTTTGTAGTGCTAGAATCTTTCTCACTTTGGACTAAACAGTATTTTATTATCAAAGTAATAGAGAAGTAGTTCCACTTAGAATAATGTCCTTGGAAAGCTTATCTAAAAAAATCTATTCCTTTCAATTTCTACCTTCTGATATACTGACCTGCTCTTATATTTTCTAGGGATAATGCTATTTCTGAGAGCAGGAAAAGCCTCCCAGAGAATTCTTTTGAGGTCCAGATTCCTGCTGGCTTTGAGAAAAGCACATTTTGAAAACCAGCATGGCGTCCATGCAATCTCTAAACAACCAGTTATTCTTAGAGTTATAAAAAGAAGTAAAAGTTTTAAAATCCAGAAGCAGGGACGATGCCTGTGTGTGGCAGGGAAAAGGCCGAGCGCGCGCAGGGCGGGTGTCGGGACTTCTGCAGGGCAGGGATTGGGACCTGAAAGGAGAGGCAGCCTGCAAGAGATGGATGGCTCCATATAAAACAAAAGACTGGACATGTTTCATTTTCATTTCACAGTAAATGGCTCTTAACGTCCTCAGATCAAGATTGCTTGCTCGTGGGAGAGTGAAGTGTTGCCAGTGGCTGCAGGCAGAACGTGGCTGAGCTGAAGGTGCACTTCAGACTCTCCTGGCGTGTTGAGCGTTTAAAATTAATGATGGGATCTTACTTAGATAATACAGAGATATTGATTTATTAGGTTTTTTTGAAAACCAAGTTACACGCTATCTGTTACAACGAAATGAAATGTTCCCATCTCTCTATTCTGCATATGACAGGGAACGTTATCTCTGGCTCCTATTAAATCAAAGTTCTCTGACATTGCTTTATTGATTGCCAGGCATCGTTTTGCACTGAAATTAAACTGTGATCGGATGCCTTCCTCATGGAATTAAATTTGAAGACTGTTCTACCATGGAAGGGTATCACCCACAAGGTAAGAGAGCAGATGGGAGACGCTCCAATTTATTTGGGAATCCACATTCATTGTTCAAAAATCGTTACATTTCCAATGGTTATGATCTTTTACACACTGCATCAATAGAAACAGAAATTAAGTAAAAGTGGCTGTAATTATCCTTTTATGTACTTTACTGGATGGAGTGTTTAGGGAGAGCTTTTCACTTGTTTGAGGGACACCGAGTTGGAACACACACGTGAAATGCAATGTTGCATGCACACGTCTGTACTCAAATGTAGATATGAACACACCCACATTTTCACAGCCCTCAATTCACCTCGTGAGTGCTTCCTACATATTCCAGTGCTCCACTCCAGGCATTATTTAATGTGTCTGACTCTTTGCTCCTGCACGGCAGAAATGGGGCTCCTGTTGCAGTCAGGAGAGATTCACGACCATAAAATGCAAGATCAGAATCCTGTCTCTAGTGGTCACAAGCACACAGAAGAATTATTTCTCAACTCAGGGATGTTTCTGACCCCCCTGTATGCCAATGCTGATGGATTCCATCACACACTATTTGAGGTTTTTACTCTCTCTGTGCTGAGAGCTGCTACAAACCATTTACCAATCCTTAAGTGAGGTACCAAATTGTTTTGGAGCACTGCAGCACGACAGAACAAATTATAGAGAAGACTTAATTTGTATTATGGTTCAACACAGTCAATTACATATTGCAGAGATTAGAAAGTAATTTAACATTTAAGTTTCAGTTGTTAACAAAATCCACAGCCTCCAAATTATTTTAGGTCTCCTGTGACTTTAGTCACTTGCAAACGTTGGAGATTTTAAACGGAAGCACAGATGAAGTCTCAAACTGGGTAAGAAGACAATCTTGTGATGCAGAGTCCTTTTTTTTAGGCTAAACATAGTGTCATTATTATATTTTATTCACACACTACAAAGTTTTTGCCTGATGTTGAACTTAAAAGTCCAAAATACTCATCTGCACCGAGCCTGCTGCCTTTCCTCTTCCCCTTAAGTTTACTCTGGTCTCTCCCACCAGCCATTATTTCCTCTCCTTTTCTCCATTCCATCCCCTGCTTCTCCTCTTCCCCCAGGTTGCTCCCTGTACATCACACTGAATTGATTTAGCTGCCTCTGAGATCTGTAGCATTTCTAATTTCCCTCAGGCTGCTTGGCACCTATCATAAATTTTTTCACCCCTTATCCTCATCTTGCCCCTTTATTTCCACGCTGTAGCCTCCAGTGCCACTAAATCAATTAAGTCAATCAATTAAGTACTTGGAGGGTCCAGCAATCATGTCAAAAATGTGAGTTAGATGGCATGAGAAAGTCACTGCTTTACTATCGCTATTTCTCTTTTAATGAGGTTGTCTATTTAGTGGAGCCTGGGGCACAGTGTTAAGAGCCACAACAAAAAAATATCCTGCAAGCTGCAAAGCCTCCTGGAAAAGCTGCCCCACCGAAAGCAGGAAGCTTGTTCCACACAGAGTTACATCCACCGGGACAAGTTCCACAGGGATTTGGGTTGCACAGCCTCTCACCCCGAGTAACTGAATGCTGAGCCTGGTTTCAGAGAGGTGGGATCAACTGGCAGCTCCAGTATGGATGCTGGGATGTGGGATACAGGCACGGACCAAGCCTGTCCCTGCCTATTCACATTTGAATATGCAATAAAACATTTTGCCTGTATACGCTCCCTAAACACCTCAGTTACCCACCAAACTGCAAAATCCTTAATGGATTCATAACAAAATAACTTCATGGACCATCGCTTCAGCCATGCTGCAAGTCCCCTGTATTCCAGCTGGGACTGCTCAGCAGCACTTATGGAAACCAGGCCCTGTATGTTAAGGGAAATCACTGGAAAAAAAAAATCACAGAAATTGAACTAACACGGAAGATTAATGGTAAAGCTTTAACAAGAAGCTCAGCAAGCCCAAAGAGCAACAGGACATCGACCATTACTTACTGCAACATACTCAGTGAAAACAGTGAATTTGAAAACGCGTGACTGGCTCTGAGATTAACTTTGATCTCCCTGCTGCAAGAAAACACTGGGTGGTGCAGATGGTCAAGAAAACACTGGGTGGTGCAGATGGTTCTCCTTCATTGCACCCAGGAGGCTGCTGTGCTCCTTAACTGGGGCCAACATGCAGCACCTGGTCCAGTGCTCTTCATGGCCATTCCCCCACAATTCCTGTTTGTTTTAGCTGGTATCTGCAGGGATCACGGCGACAACAACGGGCCACAAGCATTTCCTTAATTGCCTGTGTTTGTGCTGCAATGCTTCTCTGCTTTTTCCTTAAAATGCACTTAGCAGAGGTGGAGTGGAGCTGCTCATCCCCTTCATAAACATCCCCCAGTCCTGTAAGTGCCCATGGCAGCAGGATTGGAATTAGATGATCTTTAAGGCCCCTTCCAACCCAAACCATTCCATGGCATCAAACACCTGAATTCTCTACTGCAGATTCAAATCCCAGACCGATCTACTTTTGTAACTTCTGAAAGTTTTAAGAGATGGAAAGCAAGGTCTGTAGGTAGACAGCTAAAAAACCGCACCACCCAAACCCCCAAAACATCTTCCTGGCACAGACTTTTCCCTGGTACCCATCAAGGTGCACGGATGCCTCTCAAGCAGTTGTGAACCCTTCCGCTTCCTCTCCCTCTAGAGAAAAGTGCATTTCAGTGGGACTGTGTACAGACAATTTGGAGGAAAAGTCAACAGTCTCAAATGTCAGAGTGAAATGAAAAGCACATCAAGAAACTGCATTTGCATCACAAACTTTCCCGTGTTGTTTTCTGGAACTTGGTATTTGGATGGCAGATGGGGTGGCAAGACATCAGCCTCATGAGATAGGCAGGGGATGAGCAGATGGGGAAATGAAACCACCACTGCAAAAACTCTCAGTTTCATGTGACATAGCAGAGAGGAGACAGCTCAGTGTAATTTCAGAGCTACAGCTGCCAACAACTTCAAACTCCCTGCAAATTACTACTGGACACAGCACAGGGTGACTGAGAAACATCTTATCTCCAATCTGACAGTCCTCCCCTACTCTGATGAACGCTTCAGTCACATGTCCCTGGAAAGAGGACAGAACAAACAATATATGACAGATCACAGTAATCTGCCTTAAATGTGATAGTGCTTAGTGTGAGGAAACACTTGATAGGCCCCAAAAAATCTGTTATATAAACATTTACTGCAACATGTGGAAAATTTTATCAAGTTTGATCTACAAAAGGAAGAGAGCTGTAGAGTTTAAGTGTAGCAAATTATCAAAATACTGAATTCCTACAAGAAGAGCAAGGAGTTTTGGAACAAAGCATCATTCCAATTCAGCTTTCAAAAAGAAATATCACATATGAAAACCTGAAAAGCAAAACCCACTGGAAATCTCTTGCAGTTATGGAGATTTCAGTACTGGGAGGCATCTCCCAGCACTGGCCAAGATGATCAGTTTTGGTCATAAAAGAGCATAAACTGAGCATAAAACCATGGAGTGGGAGCTGAACCCTCCCCCTGAAGGAGACTGAACATGAACAGTCCAGTCCTGAATCTGCTTGAGCCAAAGCCACCCATGGAATGCAGGCTGAACGAGAGATTATGGACTTTCTTCCTGCAAAAAACCCCCACCCCACGAATGGGAGCAGAAAAGGAAAATGTAACCTCTGGAGCGTTCCCCAAGCCTGAAGGGCCCTCTCAGATGGCAGCCCGTAAGCGTGGCTTCACAATGAGAAGAAAATAAATCCGTCTAATCCCTGTGCTTCCTCCACACACACTGATTTTGCAGACAATAACCTGAAGAAAGACTTTTCCAAGTGCCAGCTACTAAAAGGCGTCTCAGTGCACAAGCTCTGCAATAAAAACACTTGGCACAAAAAGCTCACTTTGAGATTAAATGCAGATCAAAGCTTGGTCTGTGTAGCACAAAGGGGCACATGAAATATGGTGCTGATAAAGGGAAGAATCAAAACAGATTTAGCCCCAGCTCTTGCAGACTCAGTCCCTCCAGGGAAGCAGCCGTCTGGCTGTGACACAGCACAGCACCCAGAGAAGTGTAAATTTAATTTCCTTTTAATAACAATAAGAAACTCGTAAGAGCCATTCTCTTCCCGAGGCCGAGGAGACTGAAGCAAAAAAAACAGATTATGTGACTTCCTGAGCTTTCATGGCACCGTGCAGCTGAGTCAGGAGGGTGTGGAGTCAGAGAGCAAGATCCTGTGTGAGGATAAGCACCTGCTCACGCTGAGGGCTACACTAAGCCCTACCAGTACACCCATCCTAAATACAGGCAAGCACTTCACAGGAGTACCCCAGGTAAGAGCCCGTTTGGCTGGACTCGGGAAAAGAGCTTAAAAGGGTACTTGGGCCACAGCTAAAACCCAAATTAATTCTCACCATTCCCTTTGCTTGATGAGAAAAGCACGCTGCTTGCTGCCTTTATCCTACCTGGGGGGCAAGAGTGGAGAACTCTTAGGAGAGCAAAGGCGAGTGCCCTTGTGGGTGCCTCTGTGACACAGACACCTGGTGATGCTCTCAGCTGGTGTGGCCCTGTCCCCACCTCAGACACCCAGAGTCAATTAAGGCAGCAGGACGTGGCTCTGCCAGCACAGCAGCCTAATTGTGATGAATGGATCTCTGATACGGAGCTGGCTGGATGCTCCAAGAACCTAATTTGTGAAAGGGAACAGCACTAAGGTAATAAACTTCTGCCCAGCTCTCATAATTTGTAATAATGTCTGACAAAGACCAGATATGAATTTAGTTATTGGTCATTGTCTTCGGAAGCAAATGCTAAGCTGCTCATGCAGAAGATCCATTTATTAGATATATGAATTTGGAAAGGGGCAAAACAAAACTGGAACGCACATATGGCCAATTTCCCATCTTCACTTCAAAAGCTTTTCAATTTTTTCTTGTATCAGGAGTGACAGTAGCTAGTGAAACCCAAAACCCTTCTCCAATTACTATTAAGCCCAAGTTATATTTTAAATATGCGCTTGCAAATTTTGTTCCAGGACAAAGAAAATCCTAAAGGGCATGGAAGCATTTTCAGAGAGCTTTGGAAAGAGAGATGTGCTACACTGAAGCTGAGATGCTGGGCCTCCCATGAGTCTTGTACTGTTTTCTTATCGTTCTGCATCTGACACAGTGTCCTGTCATTGTTTTATCAGAGGGTTAAAGCAAAGGATTTGCACAGCAATACCAAGAAGCAGCAAACCTGACCCTTGACACCGAAATCAAAGGCCCTAATCAGCTCAGCAGTGCACCATGTCCCAAATTCCAACTGCAAGGAGCATCTACAGGCTGCAATACATCGTTTTGTGTTGCCATTTCACTATTTCAGTGTGCTGGACAAGGAACAGTACTCGCCTGCAAGTTATGATTATGTTCTTTGGGATGGCAGCTGCCCGGTGGCCACTGTGGGACCCCCAGAGCTGTAACACATCTGAGTGTATTCCCCCTGAGCTCCCACCTCACCACCCTCTGCAAAACGGTCAGTGGATCAAAATGGCCAGAAATATGCCAATATTGCCCTCTACTCTCAAGCCAAAGCTTGCACATAGCTCAAGTGCAGCACCTTTGACCATGCCTTGTATTTTTTCCTGATAGGATTGTAAGACTCATTGATTAAATCTTGAATTTGAGGGGGCACAATATTCAGTAATGAGACAGCTTGCAACAGCATCACTGAACCTCTCCATATTTTTACTGCGTTCACCTTTACAGCTTGTGAATGTCCTTTGAACAGCCCTTACTGTTTACAAGATTCTTTTGTTCCTCTAAACTAATAGTCCTCACCTTCCTCAAATGCTTTTGATTTACATGAACAGCACAAGAAACTCCTTCATACAACTCCTAGGAGATTTGGAGGTAATTTTTTTGGCTTCCACTGTCTAAGATCTTAACTGCTTCAGATTCAGCAAGCACTACCAGCCACCTTCTTCTTGCAGCCTGTGATTTGAAAAAACTTCTCAGTGAGAAGCAGCCACTGACTCTCTTGATTTCTCATGCAAGGCCTATAAAGCAGAGCTTGAAAAGATCACAAAAACCATACTCAAATTTAAGTTGCACTGGATAGCCATCAAAGAGAAACTTCCTCAGACCATAAATCTACTTGCACAATGTAACAAGCTTTACTGGGAAAGGGGAAGAAGGACAAGAGGGATTTATTTTATATTTATCTATCTATCTCCCAGATACTCTCCCTAACTCAGTAAGACTTGAAAGGGAGCCGGGAGAAAGCACATGTAACAGGGAAGAGTAAGAGCAGAAAAGGATTCTGTGAATTCACAAACTCTATAACCAGTATGTTGTGGTCACGAGCAGACTGAAAATGATGCAAAACAGTTGAGAACTTCACACGACACAATTTTGGTATCGTTCAAATATAGAAGTGATTTCACAATCAGAAATTAACCAAGGTATAGAAGCAAGAAACCCTGTGTTCCACAATGATAGACTGGTTTCAGTGGCTGATGATGGACTTGGGGTACCTGCACATCAGCAAGAGATGACTCTGGAGTAATGAGCTTTACAACTCAGAAACAGCATCATCAATGACCAAACCTGGTCACAAAGACCGTAACATTTTGTTTTCAGTCTTCCTACAGTAAAAAGAGAGGAAACCTTTTCCTCTAAGTTACAACTGCACGTATAAACAAGCTTCAGACAATCCCATAAATGGGATCATTCATCAATAAATCCTTCATTTGTTCAGGTCCCACAACAGACACTTCACCTCGGATATAAACAACATGACAAGTGTGTGTGCAGTATTTGAGCCCTAAGATAAAAATAAAATGCAAAAGGCAAACCTCAAAGAGACTCTAAAGCAGAACAAATAACTTGCAGGTAATTTTTTGCTCTATTTTCTTTTTCTTTTCCCCTTGCAGTATCCCAAAGTAGGAATTCATGAAGTTGCCCTAGGTAGGTGCTTGGCATATCGTGTTCCAAGAGTTCTACATTTCAACTCAGGCAGAGGAGACTGCTTTTTAAGCTCTGCCCTGGCGCCTTCCAAAAGAGATCCCTACAGCTCCCATTTGCACATTTTAATGCCCACAGTTGTTCCTTCCCTGCTCATTTTCATGTAAAGCAGGATGAATGTTTAGTTTTAGTCTTCTGCTGCTAATTGAAATCTCCAAAAGCAAACTTTGATTAACGCTCCGCACGCAGACCTGGGGCAGCTGAGAGCACAGATCAACTCTGCTGGCTTTTCTCTCTCCCTGCCTCGCTTTTCTGTCCTGGCCACGGGTGTCACACACAGGGTCTGCCTCTCAGAAAAGCTCCCTGGCAGTGCTGCCCTCACCTTCCACTGAAATGCAGCCAGCAAAGCCTTTCACAGCCTTGGATGCTGGCTTGTTTCCTACTTATCCCTTTCATTCTCCCCCCCGTGCAGCCCCTGCACACAGCACGTCTTCTCTTCTCCTCATCAAACCTGAACTTACTCATTACTCCACTCCCAGCACTGCTCAGCACTGAGCCTTATGCATGCACAGGTTACGCTCACACGTGCCTTACACTTTAAAATACTTCCAAATTCCTGTATCACTCACAGGAAAGCACTTGGCTAATTAAAGATCGCAGAAGGCTGCATATAAAACCTCTGACAAATCAACCCAGCCTTTTAAAAGCAAGGACATAATCAAAAAATTGGATTCAAATCCATATTTTGACTATCTAAAAAGGAAAAAAAAAAATACTTTAAGCTATGCAGAGCCAGGGCTGGGAGCCATATGCAATATTTTTAGATACCCAGACTTCCTACTTGCTTTAAATGTCAAGGCACTCTAATTAGTGCTCTGCCTCACCTATTCATAGTGCTGCCTTTAAAGCCAGCAGGAATGCTGCTGCCTGTTTCACTGGGAGTACAATGATGTGGAACTGGGATGGGAACCACAAAGGATTAGGAAGTATTAACAGCAGAACAGGCAGGATGCTACAATTTAGGGACACAAGAGGCACAGCTGTAACTCCACGACTGCCACAGGGCGCTGGGAGCACCACAGGAGATGCTGTTCCAGCTCCTGGGCTCCCCTGACACATGGGCAGCCACATGCTGAGCACACAGAGCATCCACCAGAAAGGTCAGGAGCACAGGGATCTCATTTGGGAAGGCAACTTTCATGAGCAGTTGTTTTTGTATTAAGCAAAGATCTCCCAGTATGTGAAATTTATGACTTATTCAACTGAAAGACAGGGATGAAAGCAGGTATTTGTGTTTGGTAAGTGCTGACAGTGAGAGCCTCCAGTGGCAGTGGCCTTCCCTCCTCCTCTCCTTCCATTACACAAACTAGGAAAAAAAAAGGTGTTTATTCATCCCCACGAACTCTCAGAATGAGCAATGCTCTTGCTGACTTCCCTGTAAACACAAACGTGTTCCAGAAGGCAGAACATCACCCACTGACTTTATTTCCAAGAAGTATCTATTACCATCACCCTGCAAACTCCATGTAAATTTAAAAATAATCCTTTCCTGTAGTTTCTCTCTCTCATTACCCTGACAGTGAAGGACATCTGCCCCTCTCTCACCTGACCCCAGCAACAGGAGAGCCCACAAGGCAGCACAGGAATTCAGGAGCAGTGACAGGAGCTATTGCTCCTACCAGGGCAAGCACAAAATTGCAGAGCAGCCTGCCAGATAAAAATGCTCTGAATAGGAAGGGAAATCACCAGCACTCCTGGGGTGTAATGCTTCCCAGCCATCTCCAAGAAAAAAAGAGTGGATTTCAAAGGGGGATGTAACTTTCAGTTCTGGCACCTGCTGAATGTCCCCCACTGCTCTCCAGGGAGGTTTCAGAGCATCTCAGCCGCCTGTGCTATTATTATGTCAGCACTTCTCTTGCTAAATCCTTTCCCAAGCAGTCTGAAATCCAGCCATTGTAATTCCAGGTGTGCTGAAAATGGGCCTGAAATTTTCTTCCACTGTGTGATGCATTAACCTGGCTTAAAAACACCAGGACTTGCACGCAACTCTGTATTTTGGGTGCTCTTCTTGTAAGACAAAATTGCAGCTGGAGAAAAAGGAGTGTGGCTCTGCTGGAGATTTATTTATCTGGATCACAAAAGGGTAGTGACTATAGGCAAAAAAAATCCCAGTGCAACTCCATACTTTGAGTTTTCTGCCATGGGACAATAGGGGAGAGATGCCGTGCAGCTCCACCCTATAACAGGATCCATAACAACAAATATACTGACTTTCAACTTCTCAGCAAAACTCATCCCAGATTCTGGTTTAGCATATCAAACATTTAAATTAGAATCAGAAGTGTTGGTATAATAGTTTTTACTACAATAGCTCCATAGACAGATACCCACCCCCATATGCAATGGAAGCCAAATGGTAACTGGGAATACCTCAATATTCCTAATATTTATTATTTGGAACCATTATGTAACACTGTTATAACTAAATAATAGTGAGATTCTCCATACCATAATGCAAAACGCATGTAAGCAGCATTTCCCTTTCTTAAATCCATCCTGGGGTGTTTGGATTAAACAACAGGAGGCCAAATGAGACCATCACTAAACTCATAAAATCTCATTTTCTGCCTTTTTGAAAGCAATCAACTTTTTACCCTTTTCGCAGTGAAAAAATAAAAAAACCAAATACAACAAAATCGGACAAATTATTTCAGTTTGGATAATATGTCTGGAATAGCTTTATTTTATCTTCATGCCCATTAGGGTCAGATTTCTCACAAGGCAGTTTCTGGATATCCTGACTACAAACAGGCTGGACTCAGCTCTAGATTAGAGCTTTTCCCTTTTCCAGGTGACAGGAAGAGAAATTTCAGCCTTCAAACAAAACCTCTAGATCCCTAAGACTTCAAACTATCCAAAATCGCACCCAAATTTTGCCTTTTGGGTTCTTTTTTCCACAGCAACAAAACTGCCATTATACCTAAGGCTTTTACAACCCTCGTACAGCAAACTGGGCATCTAAAGAACAGAACTCCATGAGCTTGTGGCTATTAAAAATCCCTGTGGAGCACTGTGAACCATCCAAACTGCCCAGGGCCCAGTTTGGAAGGCCAATAATGAATGAATTACAATAGTCAATAAGGGATGTAATTAAGGAAGTAGGTTCTTCTGACATTTACATTTTGCTAGCTGTCACATGTCCATGAAATGTGTTATTGTTTCCCTTCTGAAGTACCAGAGTCTATAAATACCTTGCAAGGATCACACGCAGATTTTTAAGTCCTCTCCCCTGCCATATTCTAATTAGACACATTTATTGCATGTAGAACAGCAAACGCCGTGTTTTACTGCTCATATTTACAAGTAGAAAGATGGAAAGTGTCAAGGAGCAGGGCATGACTCCCCGTCAGCCAGAGGGATCTTTTGCAGGCAGAAGCTGTGGACAGTACACAAAGGAGGGCCCCAAACATCACCATTTTCAACTCTACATGCAAAATTTTACTTTGCTGTTTTACAGTTGTTGCTCTTTATTGTTATTATGTAATATTTTTACCACTGCAGTCCTTAGAAGCCCTCAGCATGGTCCAAGACTGAACATTTCTTCCAAAAGAAGTTCCCATAAATACAAAATACTGATTAAAAAAATAAATAAAGAAAGAAAGAATTAAAAAGGTAATCCCAGCGAGTTTATATTTAAATTCCAACCTTTGAGACCTAAAGGCCAGATGCTCCGTGGGACATCTCTGGGATGCATGAATGCAGCAGCTCCTCAGCATCATCAGGTTTAAACAAAGTTCGTAGCATGGGAGTGTTTTAAAGAAAAAATAAGGGGGTACTGCATGAATTTGTGTCAAGAATTCCTCCAAAAGATGATGGGCAGGGTGGGAAGGGACCTGAAGTAATTTATTATGAAAACTGAATAAATGAATGGTCCAAGTTGGTACTATGGACTGACTCCTCGAAAGCTGATGAAGAGTCAAGGCAGCCATGAAGAGCCCGGAAAAAAACAATTCAGCAATGGGCTGATGAAAGAGAGAAGGCAGATTCAGCCCAGGAATGCCAAGGGAAGTATGACATGATCAAAAGAATAAGCTGAGGCAGCAATCCTGCAGTCACGATGGATTTCAGAAATAAAAGTCAAATTTGTCAAGGACAGAGAAAAGGATAACAATTGAGACAGGAGATGCAGAGAGGCAGGACTGGGTTTTAGCTCTCAGTGTGAGAGTAAATGCTGTATTTCAGAGCAGGTGAGAAGAATTCTGCAAGATCCGGAGCTACCCTGGGTGTGGCCATCAAAAAACATCACTGGGTCAAAAAGGCTGCTGAATTTACAGGGCTGAATAATAGATGATGCTGATATTTTGCTCAGCTCTCTGAAAAGGAGGTCAGAGAGAGACCTCTGGGAGTCAGGATTAAAAGGCCTGGTTTAGCCACACTGAGCTTGAGCTGTTGGCTAAACATGCAAGGAGAGGGCTGGAGAGACAGATCACGACTGGAACAGAGGACAGAGCTGGCATCACTTGGTTCGACAAAATAACCAAATCCATGTTTGCAAATGAAGTAATTCTGGCAAAAAGTGCACCAGGGGGAAAACAAAGATATCAAGGACAGGGAGCCCACAAATCCCAGATGAAATCTGCAGGAGAAAAACTAGGGAAACAGGTAAAATCCAGAGACAAGAGTCATGGCGAGCAGGTGGAGGACGTTGTGTGGAATCAGCTGTTCAGGTAAGATGCTCACACACAGAGGGATGCACCTGAGATCAGCCAGGAAGAGGCCAGCAGAAACTCTGGGAAGTTTCAAAGACATGAAGGGGACAAAATCCACCTGTGGTAGCTCCAGGGAGAGACCATCAGCATTCTCCTGGCCAGTCCCACCCCCCGGCAAACACAAAACTCAGTGAACTCCTCACCCCATCTCTCCTGCTCACTGCGCAGCGAGTAGCGAGCAGCGGAAATTAATTCCTTCTTTTATTTCTATTTTTAAAGACTCAGAGATGCTCAGCGATAGAGACTTTGACAGTTTGACATTTAATCTGCTCCAGCACATGTGCTTCAAGGAATAACTGCAGATCCACGATCGTACCTCGATTTCTGGTCAGGGATGCCAGAACCAACAGATTTCCAGCAAAGTCAAGAAGTACCTTTGGTACATTTTAAACGAGGCCTCTTCTGCCAACAGTGAGAATGTTAATCTTGCTAAAATTTTCTTTCCGCCAAGTTTAGCTGTCCTGTTAGCAATCTATCAGCATAATTAACACCATCACTCACATTGAATGGGGAAGAGCAGCAAATCCAGGGGTTATCAGCACAAATCTGATAAAGCCTCAGAACATGCTGGAAAATGCTTTGTACAAACAGCTTGAGGAATCTGTGTGCATTGTAAGGTCAAGGGAGCTTGAAAGTTCAGGAAGATGGGCAAGATGCTGGCATCCCAAACATTGGTTGGAACATTTCAGAGCCATAACATGATCTCAGTGGAAGAGAACAACCTGAGGACAACAGGATGATAACCACCCACCACGCGCATTATTTATTTGGATGTCATTAAGACTTAAAGAAGAAGCACAATCACCAGTTCTGTAGCCAGCATGAGGAGACAAATTAATTTTTTATTAATGGAATGCTACAGGTAAGGTCTGGTCCGCCTTACACGGAATAGGGAACTGAGGAGCACCATTTCAGGCAGGTGAACCCTCAAAGATAATAAAATAAAATCAAAGCCTCAGTAACGATACTGAAGGTTGGAATAACTGATAGCTAACAAGAAAAGATAGTCAACATGAAATATATGTATTTATACACACAGTTTTCCTTCCTAGGTTTCACACTGACAGCCTGAAGAAAATGGCTACAGATCAAATTCATAAAATATGACTAACACACTGCAATACTTCTCTGCAATAAATACCAAAACCCCACCAGAGTATTCCTAGAAATGTTACATTCCCACAGACTGGGCCCAAGAGCTTTATTTCAATAAAGACACGGGTCAACATCTCTGAAAGAGAACAGACAACGCAAATGAAACTCACTTTCAGGGTGCTACAAAATAGGAAAAAATTGGTGAGATGACTGTCATCTTCATCAGCTGGGTTACAATCCATCTGGTTAGGGTATTTCTCATAAATAAGCAAGATACTGACATTGATTTACCCTGCTTTTCGGCCAGCGGAGGAATCCAGATAAATAATTTAGCTGGAACAATAGCTCATAGACAGCTGTATTTTACAGCATATTCCAGCAATTTGCACATCCACGAGCTGATACAAAATTTTACTTCAGCAGAAACAATTCTTTGCTTAAAGCCAAATAGTAATTTCTTGCTTTTATCTCATTTCCTCCTCACAGTGTAGGGGCTTGCCATTGAAGTCGACAGGATTTTGCAATTAGAGACAACAAGAGTTTAAAAGCACACCTCACTGCATGGAGGTGGAAGGAAATCTTTTCCCAAGCATTTCAGAGGATTTAATTATTAGTTTCAAATACATTTTTGGAAAGGAACCTACAGTAAACAGAGATTTATGGTCACATAAATAAACAATGAGACAATTACAGGCTCTTTACAGAGCCCAGATTAGTCACGCACGTCTAATGAAGCATCACTGAGCTATCACAGGGAGATGGCCTGATGTGTGTGATTAACAAAACACTCAGAAACAGCCAACCAGCAATGATGGGCCTTCACAAAATCGGCATTTCCTTCTACATGCACAGTTATGCCTTTTGTTGCTTTCTTAGGACATCACCAAACCACTACGTTCCACCTTGAAAGGCAGAATATTAGATAACACAATGCAATTATTTGTATTTTTTTGCAGTCTGCAGATGATGCTTTTGAAAATATAAAAGAACACCCAAAAAATATTATTAATTAAGAACATATTGCAGCATTGAGGTCTAACCAAGATGGATATGACAGAATAAATGGTAAGAAAATATTTTCATACCATATGCAGCAAAGAAATCTTTCAAGTGGCATGGGACACAGGAAGTCTGGGTTCAGCAATAATTATGGTAGGGTTTTTTAGCAGTATGAAACAAAAGAAAATGTACATCCTTCAGGTAAGGTATATACTTAGCAAACATAATCTGGAGAAAGCAAATGGGGTGGATGGATGGAAAACATCTGACAGCAGAAAAAAAAGGTGCATTTGTAAGATTAATAGGGTCAAACCCTACGTGTAATGACAATTTTTGGCATGCACACAACAGGAGAACATCCTGTTAGTCATATTAAATACAATTTTTTGCTATCATGTTCTACATACACTGACAAGTACTTGGAAAGTGGTATGAAGGGACCCATTTAGTTAATCCCTGGCATGGAATGATGGAATATCAGAAAGGATTGTTATTATTTCTACTGCAGTGCTGTAGACGAACCATATTGTACTGCATCTACAGTGCAAACTCGCAGCAAATCCTTCTTGTATTTTTCTTGGTGAGATATATTCTTTCCAAATGATATTCCACCTTCAACTCAATCTCCTTCATGGATAAATTTAGTTAAAGGGCAGAATTCCTGACGGCTGGAATAATACCATTATTAAAATCAATACTTTTTGATGAATATTGTGTCTGGAACGTATTAAGGGGAGCTATAAAGTAAGAGGGAGAAAAAAAGCCTGCTTATCATTTTTAGCAGTAACCCAACCAGAGCCCTTCATCTGTAACGAATTATGGAGCAATTCCCCTAAATCATCTGTATGAAGTCAGCTATGACACTGCCAATTTTTAAAAAAATTTGCTAGTTTTGAGCTACAAATTGATTTTTTATTGTGATAAATTAAAATCCAATGGCAGCCTACAAGATACTCAACATGAAGAAGCCCACTTTTTTTTCTGAGTATTTTTATTCTTTTCTATCACATCGGACTGGCACTGAGGCAGACGTGACAGAAATAGACAGTGGTAGAAGTGAAGAAAGCACACTCTAGAGAGATAAATAATCTTTCCAAAATACTCTTCTGGGAATTCCAAAATCATGGAAATACAACCAAGGGAGAAAGTATTGTGGGGGACAGGGAGGGTTGTTAAAGGAGGAGAAAGCAAATGTAAGATAATCCAGGCTCTCCTCTATTTAGGGCTGGTTTTTTCCCTGCTGCATAAAACACCAAACTCCAAACTTTATAAACTCTGAAGTTTAACGTGGAAATCAGAAGATCAGTGTGAGTGAAACACAATCTTTTTACAGCCCTTTATAGTTTCTTCCCATCCAAAAATCCCGGCTGAGCAGTTGTACAATCTCTAGTTTTGCCAGTTTGTGGGATTTTCCAGCAGGAATGAGAATGAGATGACAACTGTAGGATGCCAAAGCAGAGACAAGCTGGATGAGAAAGACGAAGAATCTCCTGGGCCAAGGAGAGACCCAAGCTGGGAAAAAAGCCCAGGGGGTGGCAGCTGTGAAGACCTGGCAGAGGATTTCATGCACCTCTGCTCCAAACCCTTGGCGTGGGAAGCATGACTCTCCTGTTTCCAAAACAAGACGTAAAAACTGATGCGGAAAGCTCCCCACACCCCTCTGTCACAGCCCTGTTCCAAGAAGGACAACTCAATAGTCCTGCCCATCACTCCGGCAGCTCAGGGGCAGACATCTGCAAGGTGGATTTAAGGGTTTCATTCTAAGCCTCAGTGGGTGAGTGACAGGTTTACTATAAGGATGATATAGTTATGTCAGATTTAGAGTATGGGATGTCAGAGTTATGAAATGAAGGAGACTGTTCTCATGTCCCCACCTCACTTGCTGCAGGCAGGAGAGCGTGCAGGATGCTGCAGGAGAGGCAGCTGGAATAAAGCCCACCTTTGTTTCTAAAACATGTCCTCTTTTCCCTCTTTATTCTACGCAAAAAAATCCGAGGCTGAGAAACATTCAGAGACAAGTGCAAAACGAACAGACTTTCTCATCCCTCTTTTTAATTTCACCAGTAAAAGGCTTTAATCTCAGGAAGGCAACTGTGGCTGGGGTGCAGTGGGCAGTGACAGCCCTAATTCTGACATTTCCTGTTTTCTGTAACCCCAGCAATGCCCTCTGAAACACAGCTTTTGCCCAGATACTTTACACAACACATCCCAAATGAGCTTTTCATTACTAACCACTCATATTATGTATCAGTGAGCTCAATGACATTGATTTTCTAATAATATAAATTAACTGGCAAAGATAATTTCATCTATCAGCAGTAGGGTTTTATTTCTGGCACCGTGTTAAATAGTTAATCTTCCAAAAGATTAAATCAAGAGCTTTTTAAAATTCAAGGCAGAGCTTGAACGGCTGTAAAAATCTTCTTAATTATGATTAAAACAGTTTGTGTGTTGTTGCTTTATATCTAAGCAGTGTAATGTTTTGCTTAGGTTTCTTCTTTCAGAGCAATTTAAAAAATCAAACATGGTATTGCTGTGGCAGAAACTGTGTAAGGCATGAAACTCTCTGCATTTCCTCAACCAGATGCCACTGGGGAAGTTGTTGCTTGGCAGCTTCACACAGCCAACCTCAATTTTTCCAGTATCTTTTACCTCCTATTCCATATAAAATACAGTTTTTCTACCACTGACAATACACAAGCTACACTCTGCAAGTGATGCAAGGGCTTGCTCTGACAGATGATAAGCCTCTATCAAATGTCTGAGATGCTTCACGTGTGTTTGCACCAGTGAGGTTCCACTGCCCAGCCAGTAAATGCTTCCAAAGGAACCAGGGAAAGACTGAATTCTGTCTCGCCCCACGATCACTTTACTTACCCCTGTCTTTTCATCAAAGATTTTGATTCCCCCAAAGGAAACTGTTAAGAAGACTTTTTGTTTATGTTCTCCTTTTGATCGAGCCGCAGCAACAATTCCCTGTGGAAACAAAGAGCAGTTTTGGTTGGTTTCGTGACTCTCCCAGGTGCCACAGATTTGCTTGTGGGCAATTCACCACTTTTCCAGGAAAACTCAAAGGCTTTCCAGGAACAGTCCCCTCCTTACTTCTGGCTTCCTCCCATCTTTCAAGGTACCACATCTCTTTATGCTACCCAGAGAGCATTTCAAATGTGCTCCCACTTCCAACCCCTGCACTAGCTAATCCTCCATGAAATTTGTTTTCATGGAAGCTGAAGGTCATTTCTAGCACACTTTTCCCAGCTATAAGCTGTTCTGTTTTCTTTTTTTTTTTTTTTTTTTAAAAGGGAAAAAACCCAACAAGCAGCAGAGGAGAGAAAATGCCAACGACTTTAGCTTACTTCACTTCACACTTATCTGGAATAAACAAATTGAGGTTTTACAGATGAAAAACATTCTTCTAAAAATCAAACTATACCTGTGATGTAAAAAAACGGTATTGAAGGTTACTTTTTTTATTATCTCAGACCTTTACTTTGTAAGAGAACTTGGTGATACTATCTCATGCATTAGTCTCCCCCAGAGTAATTACAACAGCAACTTCTGTATCCACCTTCTCAGGAGCCTGCCCTGACCAGTAACACTGAACTGAGATCAAATATCATCAATTGTACTCCAAAATAAATGAAAATATTTAGACTGTATCTGGTTCTCTGCAATTCCAACATGTTTCAAGAACCACTAACTTGGGTTTTAAGACCTTCATTGATGACATTACAAGGATATGATGTCAAAAGCCACCCCACAACTTTATGGGTAGCCTCAAAATTCACACTGTAGGACACTGGGTTTCCAGAGTCCATAGCTTTATGCTCTATTCAAACATGAATTTCTGACACTCCCTTTAACAGTTTTAGTCGTTCCCCAGTACTGTTTAGATCAATCTTGCCACCTGCAAACAGGTATTAGGCACCTGGGAGATGGGGAAATATTAATCTACGGAGGAGAGAGACAAAAAGGTTTGTGCAGCAGAACAGTGACAACTCTCCCCATAGTGCCAGGAACTATGAAATGATGAGAAATACCCAGCACACATTTAAATCAGGTAGGAATATTGTGGCAGATGTGACATACCAACAGAGCACCTTTTGGAGCAGATTAATTTTTGCCTGCCATAAAACTGATTTGAAAATTATCTCCCAGGTTTTGCTTTTAGGTTGTTGAACCATAAGCTGAGTGTCACCCCATGCTGTTTCCCTAATGAATAACTCATTCCTCCGGGATCGTCAGGACTGGAACCCCACAGGCTGGTAGTGCATGAGACACCATTTAGTGATTTTTCCTCCTGAAAAAACCAGCAATGGAAAATCCATCAGCTCTCTAGGCTGGCGAGAGGGCTGGAAGGGAAATAAAAGAGGGAAAAAGCAGCAGAGGGTTTGCTGCTAGACCTGGCTTGTAACTCTGCAATGCAGAGGGGAGACAGCAAGTGAACAGCCAACAGTGCACTCCAGGAAAACATCACCTCTCCTTCCTTCCCCCAGGGACTCAAACTCTTCCCTATGTCCCAGGGTGAGGGACAGAATGCTTCCTACAGACAGCTCCCATGCTCTGAGAGACACTGGGCCATAGAGGGATGTCTGTGAGGTGCAGAGAGCCCACCCTCGACACCACAGGTATTTTAACTCTGTCTACACTCCAACCTTACAACCAAATCTGACTTTGTCACGGCTTCATTTCTTCCCCAGAACTCCAGGAGCTCCTCTTTATGTTCTAATGCTCCATTCTCTCATTTTTACAAAATCTGCCTGATTTTGTAACACATCAGCCCTGCCACTGCTGGTGAAAGACATTCTCCTCCCAGTGAGGACACCAGTCCCCCCTAAATCTGGCTGCCTACACCCGCCACTGTCACTCACAGGAGGTAACAGCCAGAGGCAGTGCTGCAGTTGATTAGAAATGTCGTAGAAAATGCTCTGATATCCCATTTTCCTCCGTAGTCGTTTACTTCCCCTTTTGCATAATAAAATTATTCAATTTGCAGTGTGTTGTTTGTAATTTGTGGACAAATTGCAGTGGTGTCAATCACGGAGTAACTACAGAACTCAGAGATAATGTATTAAAATTAAACCAGGATAAGCAATACCAGGCAGGAGTTCATGCAAAATTGACTGATTTCAATACATAATTAACCAGACTAAGGCTCAGTGTCATGAAAGGAGAATGAGTCCAAGTACAAGATGAAATTTGCTCCGTTTGACTCTGTAATATTAGAAAGTTTCACTGCACCTTGAGCTTCATCATGGAGTCCTGGCATAACTTGTCCCCTCGGGCGGCAGAAACCTCGTCTATCCCGATCAGCTTGGCTTTGTACCGGACACCGTCGCCTTTGAACCTCTTTATCAAAGTGGCTTCGCTGCGATCCTGACCTGCAAAGACAACGCGGACACGAGGCCTTTACAGGAGCGCAGAGGGAAACGGACGAACACAACCACGTGGCAAATCAGATCCAACTCCCACCTCGACACGCGCAAACATTTCAATGCAATTAGAAGGAAACGCTCGTTCAGTGAAACCCTTTTGGCCTCGCTACCTCAAAGGAGTTCGCAGCGGAGCTGCTCCCATACAAAATCTCCTGCATGGAATTTGCACACAAATTACGTTTATAGAAGTAAGAGATAAAACCTGAATCACGGCTCATGGATCTGAAAACTTGTGATGTGTACGAGTTGTTTTAATCCAGATACACAGGAGAATTCTACATTTTGCAGACAAAACTCTAATAGAAACATGCTACTATTTCCTCACAAAATGGCTCATCTAAGCAATATTTACACTATTAACATTTGAAAGATGGAAAACCAAATTGTATTATTCCCCTATAGAATACTGCTGCTTTAAAACTCCTGGTTCTATTCTTTTTGCACATAAACATACACAGAAACAACCTAACTAGCAAAAGCTGCTCTCGTGGGCTTACCCTGAGAAGCTTAAAAAAAGGCAAAAAGATGTTTTTTAATATAAAATGTGGGGGGTTTTTCTCTTTTTTTTTGCTATTTTTCTTTTCATTACAATATTATTATTATTATTACTGCTACTATTACTGTTATTTCAAGCATTAAACTATTCTTATCTCAACCCACAAGTTTTGTCACTTTTACCCTTTCAGTTCTCTTCCCCTCATCCTGCTGGCAAGGGACTGAGTGCCTGCATGGTGCTTTGCTGTCAGCTGAGGTTAAACCATGACATCAATGTACTTAAATTACCTGAACCACATGACTATGACACCACAACAATCCACAAAAAGGAACATCTTTGTCAGGAAAACTTTTCCCCCTTCCTTCTCTGAGTATCTGCAGAACAGTTTTTACTGTGTCTCAGCTGGAAGAAATATGTTAGTTAGGGAATCAGTCTTCCCAAAATTGATTAAACATATATTTTGCAGCTGCCTGTGGAATTTCTTGCTAGGATCTCAAAAAAACCCAGCAGCGAGCTGTAAATAACTGCAACCAAACAAACAACAGCCAAGGCACAAAGAAGCAGGCAAAACGGTGAGGTATTACAGAATTTTCAGTTTCTTGGACCAAACAGATTTCTCAAAAAAACTCTTGCCTAAACATGGATATATAGACATTGCTAAAATTTACCCTATTGCCACCTAAGGGCTCTAGTCACAGGTTCCTCCAGCTTATGGAAGGGAATGAGCCAAGAACCGCAGTCTGCTATAAAGGAATCACAGGGCAGAATCTAGTTGTACTCTACATTTGAGAATTCTGGGCCAAACTTTCTCCAGAGCTCATTCCTATTTAAAAGGTCAGATGTAAGCAATTAAAAAAAATATTATTATAATGAATTTTATTAATATACTAAAATTAATATAATCTGATACCATACAGCTGATTATTGATAAGACGAAGTACAGAAGCTTTGGGGGTAAAATGCTGTTTTGTTTTGCATTTCTATTAAAAGCATCTTCTTTAGCAATCAACACTTGGGTCAACTTTGCTAATTTACACACCTATCAAGTTGATCAACAAGTTAGGTTCAAAACCATGGAATTAAGTCTTTTCAATACCATTACGAGCATATGTGACGGGCAAAGAGCACTTCCAAATGAAGATATTCGTTTGGTTCCCTTCCCCTCAGTGCAGAGCACTGTGAACTAATGATGGATTCAATGCATATTAAAAACCGGAGCTATTTTAAGCATTTTGAGATCTTCAAGTATGTTTGAGCTCACAAATACTATTTCTTTCACTGAAAAACAGTAGCTCAGAGCAAATTTTAATGCCTCATTTGTAGCCCTTTAAAAATAAGGCTGCTCGTGAGTGCTGCTGTGATAGTTCAGCAGCCACCCAAGTGTTTCCCTTGATTTCCTCTCACCCCCCAAAAGAATTGAGCAGGGCTGAAACTTCATACTCTTACATTATCTTGTATTTAAAAAAAAAAGGAAGGTAAATGAGACACAAGTGATGAATCAGAAACTCCCAGCAGTGCTAATATCATTCCCCAGGGAAACGTCAAGGCAGATGTTGGCACCATCAGCTAAGAACAATGAAAAACCATTTCCCACTTTCAGCCTCCGGAGCGGGGCAGGAGGGAAAACATCTGGAGACACAACAAAGTACAACAGTAACAGTGGACTTTTCCATATGCCTTTTATACTTGCAAAGACATCCTGTTGATTTGCAATAAATACGATCCAATTCCAACAGCTTCCTTACCCAAAATCTTCAGCTTTACGCCTTCGTTAGAGCCAAAGGCAGCTGTGAGCTGACAGCAGGAGCATGTCAAGTGTTCAAGAGTCTCTTCTGGGTCCAAGTCGTGACTGTGACCTTGCATTCATCTGTTATTTTAACATTTAGACTTATTTCAACCTCTGCTGTATTTTACTGCACGTAACTAAATCCCTGCCATTAACAGCCCACTCAAACACATTTTATGGCCGCGTCTGCTTAGGCACAAGTCCCATGTCAATTATGACCCAGATTAAGCAGGATGAAGTGCTTTTGGGATAAACGACTGGGAAAAATCATCAACCTGAAAATGATGTAGATATATGAAACCGCGGTGGAAGCTGCGAGTTGCTGGGGACTACAAATTCATCCGTGAAACCCCAGAGCATGTGTCCCGTGCAGAGCACGCAGAGCGCACACGCACGGTGCCCCTACGTTGTGGATCAGCCATCTGCAAGCCACCATTCCTCAGCACACACCCCGGTCTCCTCTGATTTATATCCATCCATATTCCCAAATTTTGGTGTGGCAATCAGCACCGAAAAACTCCCTACCTGCTTGGGAAATTACCGTGTGATGTTGTCAGTGCAGCTGATTTTACAGCACCCATAAGGTGTGAGATTTATGGGTGGTGATACTTCATTTGAACCCTGGGCACTTTGGAAGGCAGATAGTCCAGGCTGTCATAAACATCTCATCATTGAAACAAAAAAGGGTGGGGTTTTTCTAACGACAGCTCTTGAACAAGGTTCTTTCTGTATTTGAAACTGCATAAATAAGAGGTGCCTGAATTATGAGGCTGTAATTCTTCCTAGGCTTCAGAGGAGGCTGAGTGATAACATTAAACCACTAAACCAGAGAGCTGTGCCCGTGCCAGGAACACGCCCAGGGAACTGAATCTTTCCTTCTGCGTAACAAGCAGAGTCAATCTTTGGTCCTTTGCAGCTTCTGCCTTTATCAATGGAGCTCTGCCATCAAACCTGGCTCTACAGCCACTCACCCCTGCTGTGACCATACTGGATGGATCCCAGCCTTTGGGAAGGAAAATTATTCTTGATACGGGGCTGTACTTATTGCCAGAGCTGAGTTTTATCTGAATACTGTGAAGCCACATCTTCGGGTTAGATAACATCTCAATGGTTCAAAGAGGGACAGTCACCCGTGAAGGTATTATGGAACACTGAGGCTTGAGGTCAGAAATCATTATTAGGCCATAATCTGCAGCCAAATTAGAAGCCCGTGTTTAATGACAACCACTCCTCTCCAAAACACATTTCCTGAAATCTTATTTTAGGGTTTCTTGACTACAGAACTGCACAGATGCCAAATCACTCTGGGTGAGCAGCTGATGTCCATTGTAGCTGTCCACCTGTGCCCTGCACAGGGAGGGATCTACCCAAGTTCTTCAGAGGACCAGCGCTCTTACATCATTCTAAAAGGACCCTAAATTAAATGTCTGTATCAAAACTTTTCTAGATCAATGGGTACTTTCCAATGGTTTGCTCTATAACGCTTTCATGGTCTGTTTTTCATAAGCAGAAAGACTTTCCATAAGAAGTAACTGTGGCATTTGTTCACAACTCCAAACCAGCAATTTACAATCCAAAATGGAACATTATCAAAACTAAAATCAATTTGATTCTCATGCCACAAACTGAGAAGAAGTGCAGCAGCTAAAAACCCACTAAAAAGTCATACAAATTCAGTTTAGAAAGGCAATCACTTTTAATTAGAAAATGTGCCACTCTTGACTCAGGCAAAGAGAAGTTTTGTTTGCAGTGTATAGATTTATAATCCTCAGAGGCCCTTAAAATGTAAATGTAAGAGTAATTATTTTATTTTTATCTACTTCTGTAGATGTTACCACACACCCTTGAGCCATATGTGCTCCAGCCGGACCTCCTGCTTCTTCGTGAGAAGGCAAACATGACCTTTGCTGTGGTGCTGTGACATTGCACTTGGACTTTCATGGTCTTTTAATAGAACAATAAATCCACGGAGCTGGGTGATGCAATGTGCTCCCAAGCTCCCATCTGAAGTGGAGAGAGGCTCCGCAGCATGATGGGCATTTAGGTACTTTATCCATCTCACTAAAGCTACTGTAGAAGTCATAAACAAGGTTTGTAATGCAGTCAATCACTTTTATTCAAGGCACTATACCTTAATTAAACTGAGATGCCCTCAACCAAGCTACAGACAACCCCAAACTCAAATCCCCAAGTACTCAACCCAGGTACCTCACGTCCAGTCAGCCCCAAGGCGTGACCGCCGAACAGTCCAAGAGGGAGATAATCTATTGTGGAAGGTCCAGGGTGGAGCAGCCTGTGCTGAATTCCAGAGGTGCTCCCAGAGCCGTACCCAGCAGCAGCAGGCACTGGGGCTCCTAGGGAAGCTGCACCCAAGGCAGCACCATCCCCTGCCTTTGCCATCCAGAGGGAGAGCTGTGTTTGTGTCTTCTGGCTCCCCACACTGCTCTGAATTCTGCAGCCTGCAGCTCACCCCAGGTTTGCTTCCCCGGATTTTAGCAAGTGTTTCGAGAAGCCTTATCCTAACTCCTGGTACAAGCCAAGGATTACACTCGATTCCGGCTCTCTGCCCCACAGAACACCAAGCTAACACTGTATTAATATGCTAAAGTTTACAGCAAACGCTGTTCATCCTCCCAGGGGATCTGTAAGGGAGTGTAATGCATAAATAGAAGAAGAAAATAAAGCAAAGCCCCGCTGCAGTGAGAACATTGTTGCTCTTTCTGTCCTCCTCACAACACACTCAGCATTCCTCGTAGCACCCGCTAATCTAAACCAATAACCCTGGAAATGGCTATATCCTTTATTTAAATGTGTGAAGCCCTCAGGGCATAATCTGAATTTCTTGATTTTACGACTGTAAAATATATAATGATATTATCACCAAAGTCAATAACATGCTCCTGGCAATCAATTCACTGAAGAACGACACAGTGCTGTCTTTTTTTCCCCCCTTCTTTTCTAACTAATAAACTGTCAAAGTTGTATCCATTCAAATTATGTACACATTCAAATTATAAACCTGAAATAACACCTCCTTCTGTATCACAGGGCTGAAAAACAATCCCATACACACTTATAAACAGCCTACATCTTCCTGGGGCAATTAGCATTTTTATGGGTTTTTATGGCATCAACGCAGTGGAAAATACAAAACACTGTGGTGCAGAATGACCTCTAAGATGCCACACAGACTGAAGACTCCTAAATTAATTGCTAAGTGAAAGGTATTTCCCATTAGCTGTGCATATATATGCACCTAAACATACATATACACACATGCATAATCTTATCTATTTGCACATATACACACGCACCATGCACAGGTTCATTTGGTGTCAATTATCCCAAGAAAACTCACAGCAATTTTAATCAACTACAGATTTCCCTAGGAAAAAACCCCTAAGTACATAAGCAGGTGTAAGAGAGAAAATACTCACATGCAATTAAATGTACATTTCAGTGCAGCAGGAACTAAAAGGAATCATGAAGATAACTCTGATTACTCTCCTTGATGGCACATTTTCCTCAGCGGCTTCACAGAACCTCAGGACCAACACAGAGGGCTCAAAATGATCCACCACACAAAAGGATGGATTGTGGTACCACAACTTCGGCACCCTAGGAATGCACGTCTGTCTTCACAAACATAAAAAAGTTTGGTCTTATTCGGGGTTTTAAAACTGAGAAGCCCCCACAAGTTCTCAGATTCTCCTGGCATCTGTTAATCTAATTTTTGAATTTTTTTCCTAGAACTGGGGAAACTTAAGACTTGCTGGGTCATTCATTTGTCACTGTCTTTTGGAAGCACGGCTGCCCAACCCTCCTGTGTGGCACCCACAGATCTGCCACAGGAAAATAAAATCTTTTTCCTTTTTTAACATAACATTTTAGAAAACAAACCACATTATACCTAGCAGTCTATGTGCCCAAAATTTAACTTCTGGTGCCAGAAGTAGCATTCGCTTCCTGTAACAACACCTCTCGAATGAGCTTCTTGCAATTAGCCATTTTTAACTTTTTTTTTCTTTTTCAACAGGGCAGATACTTGAGGGTTTAATTTCAAGATCAATACTTCATCTCAAGTGACCAGAGTGCAGTCACAGGACGGTTTGCTCACGACATGAAGCAGTGCTCCTTTTAAATAAAGACACACTTTGGATTTCACACTTTAATTTAGTGATAAAGGCTAATCCCTAGCAACTGAAAAAAACTACTAACGCAGTGAAATACAACCTGTTTATGGGGGTACAACCCTAAAAAGCATGTTCAAATGTCATGGGGAATAAGCATCTATTTTCTATATAAGTCCCGGTACAAAAGCTTGTTACAGTACAGGACACAACTCGAGTGCAAACTTCTCCTTTCATCAACTGATAGGAAATCTCCTGAAAAGTCTGCAAGGTGTTGTTCTGGAGTGCTTTCACTGCCCCATTTAGACAGCAAAGCAATTTGTCCCAAATGCAAACACTGAGAATACTTCCACAGAAAATGATAAACCATGTAAAGAGGGGACATAGAAACCGCTCCGAAGGCTCAATGAACTTCTATTATGGTTTAATTTAAAAACATTACCTCCAATTTTAAGCACAGATAAAGGCTCTCCAGGAAAACTCAATCATCATTCAGACTATCATCTCAGCAGTACTCCCCGATTGTTCAGCACTGCTGTTCAAAAAACCTCCAACTGAGAGATTTTATGGCTTCTGGCATTATTAGCCTGAGAATTACTGTACTCTGATGCACCTACACAGCCCCACTCCTAGAACCACGTCTCCTCTGTAAGGAAAAAAGCTGTTCCCATATTATTTTCTGACCTTGATCAGTTTTATAAGCAGAGGTGTTGTTCATCAGGTGACAGCAACTTGCCAAGTTTTTATCTTGACACTTAATGCAAGATGAACATGATGCACAATTTTACCATCTCCAAAGCAAAATGGTTGCACGGACTGGATTAAATTATTTCTTTATCCTACAGTGAAGTCCGTGTGAGTATGTCAAGAGAAGGGTTCTGCTATTTACAGAGGAGGCCTCGGTATAAAATAATGTTTGATTAAAACTTGGAACAAATCTCAGTGATGGAGAGTCTGGGGCGAGCACCCGGGAGAAGGCAGTGATTGAGCACCCAGGCTCCACGGGCAGATGACAAAGCACTCATTTTCCTTTTAGCCAGAAGGCTCACTGATCAATTTTATTTTCTTAGATGGTTTTTGAGATGACAGTATATGGGCACATCTTCAGACACAGAAATGACCAAAAGCTGAATGTAATTAAACTTCCTTTCAGCCTCTGTACCATGCAAGTCTTCATAAATCTTTGAAAGTCATTTTGTAAAGGAGGCTTTTACAGGCTGTGTGCAGAAGCAGCTGAAATTCCAAATTCTACATTGATTTAAAGTGAAATGAGACCCTGCAATAAAACTTCATTTTGGGGTGCTAACCTTGTTCAGCAAGCCCCAGGGAATGACCAGAAGTGAAGCAAGGGAAACTTGGCAGTCCATTTTCTGCTGTTAGAGAATTAAAATGATGTTTTCTGGACAACCAGAGGGGAAGGGCTAAGACAGGTATTTGTGGAGTCTCCCCTTAAGAGACAGAAGATAGTATAGCAATCTTTGTTCACCTAATGTTTCAAAGCTTGGATAAATGTTTAAGTCAAACAGACATCCAAATGTCAAGTACATAAAGCCCTTGGGAAAACAGGGTCATCAACCATTTCATTCCTTATCCGATTGCCTGGCTGTCAAGTATGAAATCAGTTGCTTCTGAGCTAAAACCAGCTAAGAAAAGCTAACTGATGTTACAGTGATCCTTAATTTGCATTAATATGTACACTGCATTTGGATGGGGCATCGTAAAAGCCCGGGCACTCTGAAAACCAAAGGACTTGTTACAGCTGTACTCACATGCCGAGCAAAACAGTCCCAATGGGGCACTCAGCTGATACCATCTGCTGCCAAAAATCTCTATAAAGGACTCCCAAAGCAGCAAGGAGAGGCCAGTCCAAATGGGCTGCTAAACAACCCCAGAATGTGTCACTTCCCAACCAAACCTGAACTTGTTGGGGCAGAGGAAAGTCAGATAGAATTGCCTTTCCTTCCAAGCTCCACCACAGCACTGAGAAACATCTTAAAGCAGATGAAAAATTAGCCAACACAAGGAATGCTGATCATTTACAGATAAGCATCTAATTAATTATTTTGGTATGTGAACACGCAACAAGATCCGCAGAGTTGCTGGATTTCTCTGACTCCTCTTTAATCCTACAAGAACTGTTAAGAGCCCAGAACTCATGAAAAAAAATAATCAAGCTGCTTTTATGTGTCTCCCTATATCTGGCTTAAAGTATGCAGTTTTCAGGAACAATTTTAATTAGACTCTCACTAATCCAGGACACAGACACGCACGCGTTTACACGCGGCACCCCAAAGTCATGTCGAGACACACAAATTCACAATTTACACTTCAAAGCCTACAAAATACATTCTGTTGATGAGCCTATCAAAGAGTTTAGTTTTTGTTATGTATAAAGAAAGAGAAAGGGTGGAGAATCAGTTCACTTCATACAAATACCAGATTCCTGTGCTGCCCTAAGATAAATGTTAATTCCCTGGGACTATAAAAAGAGCAAGTTAAGAAAAGGTTATGCTCTGCTGATTAACATTCCCAAATTTCTCACACGTTCAATAAGAGAAAAAAAAATCTTTCCGTTCAAGATAACTAATTACAGACACTAAAATCCCCAAAGACAAGAGCAATAGCCCGTAACAGCTAAAGCAGGAGGACAAAGCCGTTCATTGATTTACACTTCACCCTCTCCTGTCACCGCTGTGGTCCCCCCCTGCCCCAGTGCCATGTGCAGGCACTGAAATGGGGCTGTGCACCACAGTGCACCGAGTCATGGCCCCGTGCCAGGGCCACCTTTCCCCTTCCAGACACCCCCTTTGCCAGGGCAGAACTTCATTCTGCTGAAGGCAGAACGTGGATCACGCCAGGCTGGGAACATCTGCAAACTGCGCCGTCTGGGGCTGTGCTTGGGTTCCTTCACCGATTTTGTTCTCCAGCGCAAATAAAGTCTCACCTGAATCACAGGACTTGGTCTTCTGGGGAGAGAAGGTGAACTCTTGAAGCCTTAAAGCTCCCCAGCCCCACCTCCCACTTCACTTAAACCCCAGAGCCACTTCAGAGCCCACTGAGCAAAGACTCCAGCAGAAAATGACAGCGCAACTGCAGAACAGTCCTCATCTTTCCTCCGGTGGAATTAGTGGCCCTGACAATTACATCTGGATTATCAGTAGTTCTGATAATATTGGTGTCAAACACACCTCTGGAATGTGCAAACTTGTAAGTTTCTGCCTTAAAAGGCTGGCTCCAAGGGCATGGTATTAAAAGGCAGCACGTGGCCTCAGAAGGGATCCACACACCCACCTTACAACATCTGTTCTCACGCAGAAAAAGGAAAAGAATGAAAGTGTCATGCTAAAAAAAACCCCACAGTAAATAGGTGTTTAGAAATTATCCTAATATCATATCAACTCCATAAGAAAAGCAGCTGCTATTTATTTTCCATAGTCAAATGGAAATACCAGTATTCACCACATGGCAGTCAACAAAACAGCAAACCACTCTTTCCCTGCTGAAATTGTTCACATTTTGTTATCCAATGTTTCAGGAAGAAAATTATTTTCATTTTGGCCTCCCACTGCCTCTGCAACATCAGAGAACGTCTCTCCCTGTTGGAAAAACAATAGGAGGCAAAGAGGAAAGCAGCTTTTTTCCGGAGACTTTGGGCTAAAAAACGCCATCAATTTCAAAATTACAACAGTGGCAAAGTGTTTCTTTCAGTCTGGTCCTTTCATTTTTGCCTCCTGCTGCCGCTCCTATTGTCAAAGTGGCAGCAGGAGGCAGGAATGAAAAGACTACTGCTGGCAGTCACCCTAGGGCAAACTGCTGATAAGAAGTAAAAAAACCCTGTGCCAGGGAGAATTCCAGAGGTAACAAACTGGGGTTTGCACACCTCTCGTGTGTGCAAAGCCACGTAGGATCAGCACATCAGGAGAACTCCTCTGCTCCTGGAACTGCGCTCATTAGGCACCAAGGAGTCAAAGTGTTTGGGCTGGTGCTCAGGAAACTGAGAGTGAATTGTTAGGAAAGTAACGAAATACAATAAAAACAAACCAGCAAACCCCACCAGCTAACTCTGGGTCAAGTAGGAGGAAAGGAAAATACTCAACCAGCAAAAGTTGGGGACACTTTCAAGACATGGAGAAGCTGGGTTGAGCTGTAAGGGCACAAGGACCCAAGTGACCATGCTGGAATCCAAAAGCCTGTTGGTATGAGAGGAGAAGCAGGAAAAACCACCAAAGCTGAGTGCTTAGTTGAAAGCCAACATTTTTTACAAATTTTAACACGTTTGCTGAGCCACTTGCAGAGCAGTCCAGTGTTTCAGAGCTGTCCACTTGAAGAGCAACCAGAAAGAAATCACTTAACAACCCTCCTCTAAACACTGCAAGCCAGAGACTTGTGACTAACCCAAGTAATCACCTCTGTCTCTTGCCCTTTGGTGAAGCTTCCAAAGAATCCAAATTCAGCTGCAAATCGGTGTCCTCCAAACACAACTCCTCTTTAAAAGGATGCCTTCCCTCCCTGCAAGGAGGAGCTCCATCCTCAGCTGAGCAGTACCTGCGGGCGTCTCTGCTTGCAGCCCACAGCGCTGTGGCGGGCAGCTGGGCACTGCAAGGATGACTGAACTGGATCCTTTTTGGAAGAAATATGGGTGCTAAAGGGACAGTTTAACCAAATTCTAGGAAGTTTTAAGCAGCTGGAGCAAATCAAGGTAGAGGATAGGAGCTGTGTCTCAGCCTGGCCCTGCTTAAGGCTTGAAAGGGAACAGATCTGCCACCTTTGTACTAACAAGAGTTCATTACAAGAGAGCAAAACATCCCCCTGAATACTTCGAGGAAAAAAAGTCTGAACAAAGTCGACTTCATCTGCAGAGATTCTCTGAAAACAGAGAAAACAACTGGGAAACGAATAAAGGGCTACTAAAATGGAATATGTTATTATTTTTCATTGCATGGATTAAATAAAAGGAGTGTTATCTTCGCTGAAACTGAGCCATGAAAAAGGCACTTTTCCCCCACTAAAAATAAAAAGCATGATACTTTACAAATAAAATCACTATTATTACTTGTGCTAGAAATGAACAACAAAAACTTATGAAGCTTGAAAACTCTACTCTGCTCAATAAGCACCTAAAATGTTTCATCACCTGTGTTTGTTGAAATAATAAAGGAAGATGATTTTTTAGAAGAATCCATATAAACTTAAACTGAGAAGACTCTTCTCCCAAGGTCAGAGTTCTCTGTTAACTTAACCTGTAGAAAATCCTTGTCATATTAACTGAAAGGACACGCAGATAAAATCAGTCTGCTGAAATCAACACTGGCATAAGGAGCAGCTGCAGGGGGAAAAGTAGATTCTATTTACACCATCAGTATATTACCAAATTTCTAAAACATTATTATTCCTCTTGCAGTTGTGCTTATCTTCTGGAGAGTGTAAGACCTGTCTATTTGGAGCAATTCTCTGATTATTTGGCTGCTGGTACCATCAAGCTTTGCTGGCTGTTTCTACCTCTAGCAGATTTTTCGAGACCATGCTGAAAACACTGATCAAATGGTGCAGGAATCCTTCTTTGGACTGCACCCCAATGCCTCCTCAATAACTTGCCTATAACTTATTCATTTACAAACAAAATTGACTGTGTCTAATCTCCGTGAAAAAAACCCCAACAATCTAATAATTTAATGTCTGTATGCAGTTTAGAATATTGTAAGATCAGGCATTGCTATGCCAGGTTAGTCTGCTATTAGCTGGGGGATTCTCAAGCATCTGTCATGCAAAGTAGGTCAATTTCTAGCCATATAATTCTGATTATGTCAAAATATTTATTCATGAGTTTTCTAATTCAACGTACTTCAAATAAGTCATATTTATGTGAAAAAAAAACCAACAACCCACTTCTAAATTATGGTTGTTAACAACTGGGTTATCGCAGCTTCAAACACTCTGCTAATCCAGAGACGTGGAGAATGTTTTTTCCTCGCCATGTACGATGTAGTAACAGAATTGTTTTCATTTCCTATTTGCTGTTATTTTTAGTCTGGTTTCTCAAGGAAACAAGAGGAGCACAGCCACACACTCCCTGGGTGTGATGTGGGAACGTGCAGAGCAATGGAAACCCCCATCCTCCCTCCTTGTGCCTGCTCTTCCCTGGATTAACACATGAACCCTTCAGGCCAATTTCAGTCAAGCCTCATCTACATTACGAATTTCCCACTCTCCCAGGCAGGGGAAAGTAGATGGTTCAATAGAAGAGACCCTACGGATGGATATGCTGAGGAAAGACCACACAGAGCCTTGCATTTCCTTAGATCTTAGATCAACATGCAAACCAAAAAAACCCAGGTTTCCCTGGTCCCTCAGTGAAGAGAGTCTCTCAAAATTAAGAGATTACCAGGAGGAAAGGGGGTGGATATACAATGGCTGTCATTATCCACATGCTCCACAAGATCTAAACCCTTCCAGGGAGAGATGAGCAATGACTCCAAGCTGCAGGCAACACTCCTGCAGTACCAGGGAAATGGAAAAATTCATAGATTCATGGAATCAACCCATCTGCCATCTTCCACTATCCCAGGTTGCTCCAAGTCCTGCCCAACCTGGCCTTGAACACTTCTAGGGATGGGGCAGCCACAGCTTCTCTGGGAATCACCTCATCACCCAGCCAAGGCCAGCTCTGACCAGTTGATCACACAAAGACGAGAGCAAATAACAACTCCAAGGTTTTCTGTGCTACTGCAAGCAAAGAAAAGATCTTCAGGATCTTCATTTCCTTCACTGCACTGACCTTGCTGCAGCATTCAGATTACCTGTGGATTTCTCTTGCTTTTACCAGTCCTCGCTTTTATCACCACCCACAGGATGGATTCCATATTTTACTCACCATCTCCCTATTAAATAGCCTAAAAAATTAAGACTTGGCAGAAGTAAAATCTTTTAGCTTTCCTCCCCAACCAAGTGCTGCCTAAGCCTACACTTCGTCTTTTAATATACTGCCAGGAGGCATGACTGAAATTGTAAAGTACCATCATTCCTGAGGCAGAAGAAGATGAGCCTAATTCTTCTCTTCACTGTGTTTACTTTCATGCCATTCCAGCACCACACTGGAAAGCGAAAATGAAGAGACAGCACTCAGCAATGCCCAAAGAGAGGTGTAAAAGGCACTGAGGCCCTGTGCAGGTTCTCCTCAGTCACATGCAACAGCCCATGTATGTCTGTCTCTATGATATTTTACTTCCAGGACAGCATGGAAGGAATGGCTTTACATTTCATCGGTTAAGAAGTTTCCCCTGAACAATAGAAAGAATTACAACCTTTTGGTGGTCACCTCTGTGCATGACCAAACCTTCAGGCTGCCTTGATACACTTGGGCAAGAAAGGCTGCGCCTGAAAAATCATGAGAGGCTGGAAGTCACCAACCATGCAGCTCCTTTCATAAGCTTTTAAATAAAAATATGTGTTTCTGGGGACCATTTTAAGAAGCTATGCACCACTCTTGAGCCCTCAAGTCCTCTGACACCTGCAGGAGCTGCACAAAGACACTGCAGCCATCACTCCCCTGTGTGCTGAAGGTACCACGTACGCACAGAGTTATGTTCTCTGTGACCTTTTTAATCAAATGGAAGAAAAGGGGAGATTTTAACACTTTTAAATGCTTTCAATTGCCAGTGTCCTAGTATTAATTTTCTAAACATTCTTCTACCCGGGTAATTAAACGGCGATCTGTGTTTCCTTTGTGTGGCTGCTTCTCATGCAGGGATTTAAATGCTATGTTTTGTTTCATCTGTAATTGTTTTCCCTTAGACCTTTCTGGTGGAGTCTGCAGGCATTCAGAGTAATCTGACTGTTGATTATGTCCATGGCATTTATTTAAAGACCTGTTGGGCTGGTTTGAAAGAATCACGATGGTGGCTAACAAGACTAATCTCAGAACTACCATTTAAGAAAAATTCTTTCAAGGTTTAAATGCCAATTCTTTCTTCAGTCGCCCTCCTATATGACGCCCCCCACAAAAACCCTATTTGATATTAAAAGCATCAACACTGAGCCTGAAGTGGCTGATCAAAATATAAATTTAGGTGTTAAAATAGATTTCTACTGTATAGATTTTATAGTCGGGAGACTACTGTCATGTCAAAAACCCTTCACCGTGTAAGACAAGGCATGTTACAGCAGATGTTGTAAGATGAGGAAGACTTCATACTTGGGATCGTATTTTGACAAGCAGAAGTTTAAAAATCATGCAGAACTTGAGCAAACTCTGACACTGCTTTTTGGTTGTATGTGCTGCCCATCCTTCACTTGCACAAATTTCAAGCTCTTTGCCTACAACCTCAACACCTCCCTTAGGAAAATGTGTGCATTTGATTTTGGTTCAAACGATCTGATTCCCAACTCTGGGGCCCTCAACATGAGAAGGACTTGGAGCAAGTCCAGAGGAGGCCACAAAGATGCTCTGAGGGCTGGAGGATGCACAAAAAGGAGCTGTTTCAGCTCCTCACACACCAGAACCCACACGTGCAGGACTGGCCTTGGTCAGGATTGAGCTGACTAAACATCCGTCTGAACAATGACACCGCTCAGCAAAGGAGTCAGTAATAGCAGACAAAACAGGATTCATCTCATCAGCCATGTATTTCCCTGATTACCACAAACAAAGAAACGGGATTGTATGACAATTTGGAGAGCTTGGTAAACTTCAGCAGTGCCTTGTAATGAAGCCTTGGCAAAGAAGTAAGTGATATACAAAGATTTTTCACACTGAAGCTGTGTAAACACAGTTTCCGCTTTTAGAAATGTATCCTAGCAACTCATAGAAATGGTTTTAAAAGACAGCTGGACAAAACCATAATTTGGAATAAAACCAGATGTAATTGCTAAACCAGCAAGTCTGGTGGTCCCAAGCTGGTCTTGCAGCACCAGCTCAACTGTGATCCAAGATGTTGAGGAAAGAAACACCGGGACAAACAGATGTTTTAAAGCTAACATCTGCAGGATCCACTAAAAAAGATGATGCATCAGAGTTGGTGGAAAGGATTCTGAATTTTGTATTCCTTTGTTACTGATGTAGAAAATCTCTTTGGCTTCCAGTAGCAAGGCCTGCTGGAGATGTACCTCCTGTTTTACTTTTACGTGACACTAGACAGAGGTGCAGGGTGCACAACTGGATTTTACTGATCAGAAGTTCACTCAATTCCATTGCAAATCAAAACATTTTTAGTCAGTTTTTCAGGAGAAAACTGCAAGAAGGGACTTGTATAATAATGCACAGACCTTGATTAAACAACTAATCCATAATTCAGTAGAGACATTCTGCTGACATCACCAGCAAGGAAAAAGGTTCACAAAATCAACCACGAATACAAAAAGAGCCCAAACTGTATTTCAGGTTTAGTATTGAGACTACATTGCATAAGCATTATTGGCAATGGAGATAAATCATGCTTAGACACAGGAGGTCATGTTTTAAAACCCTCCAAGAAGCTGAAACACGAGAGCAGAGCATCCCACTCCTGAGATGGAAACAGAATAGCCCTCAGGACACGCTCAAGTCTGCTGTGGAGGACTATTTTGCTTTCCAACCACTGTTTACATGTGAACTACAGCACATGGCATATAGAGAATAATTAACAATCAGGCTGTAAATTCAGATACTGTGGGGTTATTACCTCAGTCATAAATCTTTGCAACTGCAGCCAAAAGTGATTGTGAAGGGCAGCAGATTCCACAGGTGGGCCCAGACTGGATCCTGATTTGGTGTTCAAGGACTGATCAAGGGATTCTTGGGGGAGGAGGAAGAGTTGGGGCATTTTTAGGGGTTAAGGTTGTTTTTTAACCAACACTTACCATACATTCCCCTGGGCAGCTCAGTTATCCAGAAGAAGGTGTATTATACTGAACATCTAATGGCTAAGTTATTTTTAACCAGCATAGATACATATAATTCCTCAAAATTTACATTTAACACTTTGCTAGAGGCTACTTTTCCACAAGTAAAAGTAGTTAATTTTCAGTCTCACATGGCATCCTAAATATTTGAAGAGAGGCTCAATTCTTTGATTTTTCACTTCTCCAAAGGTCGAGTTTTAACAATTCTGTTATCAAGTTTGTCAACAGATAAATTACCAAACCAGACACACGCACTGCAACGTAACGCACATTTCATTTTGTTTCAATTGATAACATTGAGAAATATGATATATTCCTCCAGGTTGCATACAAGGGGCCAAATCCAGAAATCTGGTTTTGGTTCACTAAAAGGGAGTCATGTATTACTATTTTACCTCTTTGTGGATTGTTTTAAGTTATCAAAATTGAATTGGATCTGCTTTTGTTGCCCGGTTATTCAATATCATCCCACCTTTCATGGCTTCACTGTTAACTTTCAGTTTTACTGCTCTGGATCTTATTTTACTCTTGGTGAGCATCCCTGGCCCTCTGTCTGGCTTATGGCACCGGTTCAGAGTGACTGACTTCATCCTTTTATTTATCCCCTCTTTCCCAATTCATGTATTTCTTCTAAACTTTAACACTTTTGTGCTTCTCAGGAAAAAGAGAATAAAATGAGATGAAGATTAAACTGAAATTCAAATGCAGAGCAGCATAGCCAACACTACCTTTGGATTTATTTCAGAAAAAAACACCTTAAGATCTTTTGTTCTAAATAGAGTTACTGACCTAGAAACATATATTCATTTCTGGAAATAAATCAAAATTCCTCCTATGTTAATCTAATTGCACCAGTGGAAGCTAAGTAGTCCCTCAAGTAATTTAAGTTTCCTTATTTGAGGGGGAAAAAAATTAAATAAAAAAAAATCAGACCTTTCCCATCGCTGAGAGTGTGTTTTGTAGAACAAGCCAGTTATGATTAATTTCTCTGTTTGCAGTAGCAAAGGCATTTTCCTTTAAAACTGGAATGGGTGTGAGCAGATAGTCTGCTTTTTAGAGAGCATTCTATTAGCAAGTAAATAACATCAAAGTATAAAAAACAGTCTAGGTTTGATTGTTTGCTTTTGTTTTACTGTCGTTGTCATAAAAGTTCCCCACAAAATGTGCTGATTTCTGAAATGCAGAAAGCTCAGAAACAGGAATCTTTTTCTGGAGGCGGCTGCAATGAAAAAAAAGTGGAAACCTTAAGGAATTAATGATCCTGCTGAGTTTCCTACCTGGTGCAATCATGAAGCTGTTTTTATAAAAGGGCAGCGGCGCCAATCATCCCAATCATCCCCTTTTCCTGCAGCGCTGGGGGTGGAAAGGAGGAGGAACACTCGCTCTGTGCCCAGGGGAGGGGGTGTGGCCCAGGAGGGCTCCGGTGGCTGTGCCTGCAGCCAGGGACTGACAGTCGGAGCAGGAACTCCTGTCACGGAGCACCACGGAATTTATCAGGGCCTGTTATATCCTGTGAACCCCTTTTCCTCACACGTGATGTTGTCTGCAAGTATCTCTTCGTCTGCAGTAATTATCTGGGGATTAGGATGAGCTAATAAAACCCCCTCTTGAAAGGCTGGATGAATTTGAGAACGGGTAACAGTGTCGTGATCTGCCTAAGGGAGCAGGGGCATCTTTCTGATTGTAATTTAGTCAACACTGATTAAAAGAAAGAAACATTTAAGAGTATCCTGTTCAATAAATTTTGATAAAAGTCTCTATACTCCAGCAGGCAGCCATTCAATCTCTACCTCCTCCCACGCTTTACCATAAACTCAGATCTCATCTACTTCTGCCCCAAGAAAGCCAAAGGAAGACACAAAAGTGCAGAGTCCATGGCTAAAACCCCTGAAGAATACTCCTAAAAACCCAAACCCACACCAGCAGTGCTCTTGAGAGACACAGCCCTGGCTTCCTCTTTTAACACACTCCAAATCCCTGCACTGGTATTTGGGGTAACTGCTTCCTTAGGTTGGGGATTTTTAGCCAGCAGAGCAGTACTGATGCATCTGCAGCACATTCAGCCCTCAGCACCACTGCAGGGATGTAAAATTAGACCTGTGACTCAAAGGACTCTCCTTCTCTGACCCTGCAGCAGAAGGACCACCAAAAGGTTCTGGCTTCCCCTAGCACTTGGATAAAGTCTTCTGCAGCAGCAAACTGCCCTTGATGAAATCTTCCCTCAGTAACTGTCTCTACAGGAAGAGTAATTGAAATCAGCTACTTTTTCTTGATATGCTGCAGCTGAGGAGACAACAGTAAATAGTAATTATCTGTACCCTTCCCAAAATATCGAGCCTCTGAAGTTCCAGTTGTTTGTCCTCATTTACGCCAGAGCTCACCATCAGTGTAAAAATTTCTTCCCACCATTTCTTTCAGTTTTTGAAAGAAAAGCCTATGCAGTGAAAAATCTAAAGGTGCAATGGATTCAATGATTATTATTCCTTATTATTGAACATGATTAGCTTTTTACTTCCGCAGAGTATTTTAATTACTGTAGGTGTTACTAATTCAGACAACTAGGGCTTGATTAGGTTAAAGTTATTTTTCCTACTTTAGTCTGATAGTTCCTTTTATTTACATCAAGAGCCTTAAGCTGCACATACTTTAAAAGAACCCAAAATAGTCAAAGAAACACCTACCTTCCAAGTAACTGAGTAGGGAAATAATGAGTCAGTGCTGTTTAATCAGAATAAATCCTAGCAATGGACTGAATTTTCCATATTCTTCACACAAGCTGAAATAAGCCAATTCCAGTAAGGTTTGAGGCCCCAAGTTTAAATAGGTCAAAAACTGAGAACCCTGACAATTAAACAGCCTCTGCACACAATAAAAATTAACATATTGCAAAATCACCTTCACTAAATGCAAATGGGAGATGAGATTCTGATATGCTTACTCCAGTATTAATTTGAGTGTGAGTGCTGATGAACTGAGGTGCTAATTAACTTGTAAAGCTATCACTATTTGGCTCTAACTGATTGGCTGCATTACAGAAATCCTACAGATGCTCAGAACATGTCAAAAAAAAAGAAAAAAAGCTAAAAATACTTAAATTCTCGCTGTTTTGAGCCACTGGTGGTTTTAAAAGCAACAGAAGGGAAATCCAACAGATAAGAGCTGCTTTGCAAAATAATGAAGTGAATTAAATTAAACCATAGCTTGATGAAAATTGGTGAAGAAAACAGCACTGATGATGCTAAGAATGGAATGTAAAATCTCTCTGCCTGCACCACACATTCCATAAGCACACTGTGCACATAAAGCAATGCAGTGAGTGCAATAAGCATAAAGCACAGCAAAAAGGAGAATGTGCACTTTATATTAGGCAGTATACAGAAACCCAGACCAATTATGTACATAAAATATTGGCATATGCTTCACACAGAGGCAAGTGAAAAAAAAAACACCCAACGAGGAAAGAGCAGGGCAGCAGGTGACATTTTCAAGATGAAGAAAGTCCAAACCAGAACAACAGGAGCTAATTAAAGAGCACATGGCATAGCAGGTTATTCCCTCTCCCTTACCTTGTTCCAAAACCCCTTCAAAACAGATCAGGCAGCATCAAATGAGGCAGGCGATCATCCATTTTTACTCTCTCCCCTGCTTAAAATACCATCACAAACTGACTGCCCTGAAGCTCTTGTTTCAAACACTTTTCCCCTTTCCACTCTTATCTCCTCAGCTGGATACAGAAGATTCCCAAAGAGGCACTTCCACATCTGGCATGTAATAAAGTTTAGCATCTGAGAGGCACCTGCTGGAAGTCTGGGGTGATGATTCTGGGTAGGAGCAGTGGCCCCACAAGCTGGGATCTGTCTTAGAGCTTGGTAACTTCCCTGAAAACGCAGCACTCTGCAATTAGAACACAGCTAAAGGAAGGAACCCACCTGTTTCTTGATCATTTATGCACCATTTTGTGTTAATTAAGGATCATCTATACCAAATTTTAAGCCTGAATGTCACACAGTTAATAACGAACAGAAAACAGTCACTAGCTCAGGAAAGAAATATATAGGGAAGCCAATTAGCAGGGGAAAAAAACCCCTCAAAATTGTTAAATACAGATCCTTAAGTGTCTTATTACATAAATAGTTAATTAAGAATAATTTACAGAAACAATTATCATTACCACATTAACACTAATTGTTCTACCCAGGAAGACAGCATTGTATAAAGCAAGATTGCCTGCCTGTTACTTCAGCACATAAAAATGTCAAGGGACTTTCTTTGGTCTCCTTAATTCCCTTCCAGTCTTTTACCATCTCAAGACAGAAGGGCTGTAAAACAAATCCATAGAATGGGGGTTAACATATTAGACACACCACCTGCCTACTTTTATTGAAATAAGTCAAGTTATTCTATTCAAAATATTCCTCCTTTTTTCCCCTTCCTTCATGCAAATATGTCACTTACAACCCTGCCCAGGAAAAAGTGTCATCACTAATACTGCACAGATAACAAGGAGCAAGATTAAATAAACAGGAAGAGACATAATTATGTCTACATACGGTTTAAATCTTGAGATTTTAAATTCCATGGAAGAAGTCTTCAAAGAGAAAAAACCCCCAAACAACCGTGGATATAAAAGAAAGGGGGGAAAAAAGACTGTCAAAAATTACAAGCAGGAGGGATGAAAAGGCGGCTTTCTGCTCACATCTCTGATGCCAACATTGTTTTCTCCAAAGCTACAGATGGAAAGAGGAGCTCAGTGCATGTACGAGGCACAGGATCTGGCCCTTCAGCTCCGGGCTGCTGTGCCTGATTGAGTTTAATTTAAGCTTTCTTCCAATTGCCTCCCCTGTTGCCTCTCTGCCAGCAGCTTTCCCCCGCACAGCACGTCCTGCCTGCGGGGCAGGGAAGGAGGGCAGCTCCTGCTGCAGCCCGGGCAGCGCAGGGATTTCATCCCCACGGGCTCCCACTCCCAAAAACCAGCCACCTTCTCACCCGTGAGTACCCCAAAATCACCTGCCTTCCATTACAAATCTGCTCCAGTAAAGCAGCTGGAGATGTGAACACCTCCTCCTGGGTCTCAGACATGAGTAGTTCAAAGTCCAGAATTTTTTCGTAGGACAAGCAGGCCTCTAAGATTGGAACATTTAACCGTGTGTCCCATCAAACCAATCCAAAACCCTCACTAACAACCACATTACAACAACAGCCCTAAATACAGCCACCTTCTATTTGCTCATTTAAAAGGCAACCAGACCCATGTCCTTGGACATTCCAAATAACATGCTACAAACCGGCTGGATTTTCCTCAATCTATATGACAAAGATGCCAGCTATCCCCTGCCTACCTCTTCCAGGTAGAGACAAAAATTAGAACATTTAATTTCATGTAGACTTGCTCTTCCTCAATTGCCCTGCAAATTAGAGGCAGGTGTGGAAGGCAACAGAGATCTTTTAAGATGTTAACTTCGCACCTTCCACTGCAGTTACACTCACGCAGCACTAAGAGCTCTGCAGACCTGCAGCAACCTGGAGAAACAGACTGTGATAAACTACTACTTATATTTTGCACAATTATCAGTGTGGGGGGGCTGAACTCAAAGTTCTTCCCAATCCAATGGTCTCGAGAAACAGAAAGTTTTAAGTTGCTGGTACTGTAGGAAGACAAATGAGCTTCATTCAGTAAGTGCAGCAGATGCTGATCCCTGTGTACATTCACGTGTCAATCACTGAAGTCATCATTTCCAAGCTTACAGAGGGGCTGGGTAATTTTGACAGCCCCAAGCTCAGCACTAGATGTATTGTTCAAGCTCAGTCTACTAAACAGCCTTAACCCAGTTTTTCCTAATTATGGCTGAGAGAAATTCCAGGGTGGCAGCAACCTGTGCAGGCTGGCCTGTCACATGAGAATTACCCAATTTGGGGCTTTTGCTAAAACAGCTTGTAGGGATTAAGCTTTTTTACCTTGAAGCCGAGTTAAATAAATGCACCACCTCATCAGAAGAACAAAGCAGACTTTAACACTGTTTGTGTTAGTGCTGTCATTCCAAAATTCCTCAGCCTTAAGAAACGCTGCAGAGCTCATTTATACCACAGCACCTGCTCTCAGCAAGGCCAGACACGGCATTGTTATCCTCTACAAGCTCATCTTTTGAATAATACAGTAAAATTGGAGACTGAACATTACAGAAGGACAAAAAATTTACTTTTTCTTATGTCCCAAAGCTTTGTTGTGAATGCTAAAGCTATCCTTGTCTGGCTTCCCCACGAGGGAACCCTGCACACAGCAGCAGGAGCATCACAGGGCCAGTTTACCCGTGTTGACAAACAAGATTCTCAGGCCAGCTTGTTACCAATGATTGTGTGTGGAGCTACCGAATAACGAGGGTAACTCCCGAAAGTCATTCCGTGCCTCTGGTCCCGGTGCCAGTCTCCACACGAGGCTCCCTCCGCCGCTCTCTCGTGGGAAGCGAGCGGGAGCTGGGTGTGCTGAAATCACAGCTCAGCCTCTCAGAGCTCCCTCCAACAATGCTGCCTAATGAAAATGATGGCAGAGGAGAAGAGACCGGTAATGAGACATCTCAAAAAAGTCACACGTGCTCGCTGGAAGGTGCGGGAGCGCTGAGGTGCACTCCCCTGGATTTTCAAATAGATGGAATAGTGACTTCCCTACCAACTGCAGAAGCTCCTACCCTGGAACTGGCACCTTCTGGTGTAAAACAAGTTGTAATAGGGAAGTGGCACTTGGAGGACACGATACCTGTGCTGCTGCTGGCTGCTCCTCTCCTCACACAGAGGCTCAGGAGTGGACAGGACAAGGATGAGCATCCCATTCACAGCCCAAGGATCCCACTTAACCACAGGCTATTGCTTCTCTGCCTGAACTTTATCCTGTGCTCCTCCAGCTCCAGCACAGTCAGCCTACCCACAGTGTGGGAATGCAGAGGGCACCTTTTAATATTTAACATTCAAATGAGGCCCAGCATGTAAACATTGACAGCTGCCCCATCTCTGACTCCCTGCCTGACACGTCTTTTGCCTTTTAATTCAGTCAGTAGATGTGCAAAATCCACTCTCACAAAGCCTCCTCTGGATGGCACTGCACAGGATTTTGTACCTTGAAGAAAACCAAACCATAATAATAAGGCTATGGAGTATTCAGAGTAAGTGCCCATTATTAATAAGGAATTTCTCAGCACTTCTAGTTTGCAACAGTAAGTTCCATGAGGCAGGTATCTCTTTTTTCTGTAACATAAATTTACTGCTCTTCAGGTTTCACTCCTTTTTTCATCTACTGGCATGAAGCATCTGTTTTATCTTTCCAACCCTCTGCACCAACCACCCTAATTTTATCCAGCTTCTCTCGTGTATTTTCTATCTGCTATCTTTTTGACTCTAATCCCTTGCAGCATGATGGCATTATAGAACTTTCGCAACTTTTTTTTATTTATTCCATTCTCCAGACGTGCTATGATCCTGTCGGCATTAAAGGGTAGGCAATTAATTTTTCTCTGCATGGTGGGAAAAGATAAGAAGAAATCAGCTAAATTTACAGGCCAGAGATTAAGGAGAACTTTCAGTCCTGCACTTAGACCACAGGAACATCTACCCACTGATAACATGCTGCTTCACTGAAGTTCTTGTAAGAGCAGCTTAGTGAATCTCTGGCATGGTCCAGGTCTTACCTCTGCGACTGCCCAAGGACTTTTAAGCCCATAATTCTATAAAATTATGTCAAATTAATTTTCTACTTTTAGAATGTAATTTTCTAATTTTATCATTCTCATCACTTCTGTGAAGAGTGGAAGCCAGAAAATAGGGAAATATTCAAGTGAAGGTTTCCACTGTGAGGAAAGCTGCAACCCCATCAGATGTTCATCATTAGTTGTTAAATAATACACATAAGAGATAAAAAGACTCAGTTAACACAAAATTGCTCATATCCTCTTTTTGCTGAAATCCATGTCAGTTCATAATCTGAACAACCAAAGCAACAGATTTTCAAGATCTGCTTTGGGAATAAATGTTTCAAGAACTTTTACAGCATACTGGAAGGGAAAAGTAAAATCTGAAAGTCTACTGAATTCTATTTTCATTCTCACAACACAGACAAAATCAAAAGCACTGAAAAATAGAGATGAAGGCAAATGTAAGGCATAAATAATATTCAATAATGACTTTGTATTCACTTTCTTTTCCAAGTACTATACATGTATATTTTCATTTATTAATTGCTATCACATTTATGAGAAAGCTACAACTCAGCTTTGTTTTATGGGCTGTCCTACTTTCAGCTGGGATCATTTCTTTTTGTGCTTAGTTGCCAACTGGGCTTAAACCACGACATGGGCGTTGTTTTATTTTTCTTAATCAAAAGCACTTTAATTTACTTAGCCATTCTATTATATTTTTTTTCCTATTCTCTTTTAAACTTCCACCACTGCCCTTGCAGAGCAGCAGAGGGGAGGGAGGCTGTGCTTCCATCACTCCCCATCTCCCACAGGCTGTCAGTGACATCTCCCGCAGCCTTTTCCCTCTGCACTGGTACTTGCTGCTCAGTGCCACTGGCACCTCTTCCTCCATCAAGAAGAAAGATGAACAGCCCAGGTAGTCAGGTTCAATTTCACTCCATAGATCAGCTAACTAAGAGAGCTGCAGCAGAGCATAATTTACATCCCCCGTCAGAAGTCTGAGCGTAGCTGACAGCCAACTTCACACAGCTTTGTCTGATCTTAATCCATCCCTGCACTCCGAGTTCCAGCAGCGACCAGCTCGGCCCAACTGAAACCTTTTAACGTCTACCCTACAACACAAAATGCTCCGTTGCTAGAGAAAAGCCTGTTCTTTATGGAAAAAAACCCCAACCAAACCAATATAGCATAGAAAAATACAGATTAGGCGTTCAGCTGTAACAAGAGAAGTGAAAGCTAGGTGAATGTCCCCCCGGTAAATGTTCGCTAAAATAAAGGGCATATCTTTCTTAATTCTAAGTAGTTCAGTATCATTTTTGAGGAGCAAAAGTTTGTCTTTTTGATTTATCTACTAGTGACTTCGGCTTTGAGCAAAGCACTCACAACATTGCAGGCAGCACTGCTACAACACCACAACTTAAGGCCGAGCCTTTCCATCATCACTGTCTAATGGCTCGCCTAAAAATGGCTTTGCAATAAAATTATATTAATTACAGCTAATACTCTCGTACTTGATAAAGAAAAATGCCTTTTCCCCAAACCAATGTTCAGTGACAGAACCCGACGTGGCACCACCCAGAGCAGCAGCATCCTCCTGGAACTGTCACCCCCCACCCAGCTCAGGATCCTTCACAAAAGTGAAGCTGAGTGACAGTGAGGTAAAATTCAGCTTTTAACTCACGCTAGAGATTGGAAAGTCAATGAAAACCTTGTTTCTTTCATAGCCATTAGTGCTGAGCCCGTCTACAACAACAGGTACAGCTGCTTGAAACGCTTGAAGCCGGCAGCTCACGAACACCTGAGAGAGGAGCCTCTGCTGAGGAGAAAAGGCTTTACAGGCAGGGAGTTTGCCTGGTACCTTTTCATACAGAAAACCAGCATTTTCTTCTGTAAAATCAATGTAGTTTATCTGCCCTTCACTGATTTACAGGACAAACCACAGAACTTTTTATCAGATCATCAGAAACACCACCTGACAACATTCCCATCTGGGAAGACTCGTGCCCAGACAGAACAATCTTTGTTCCTTTAACTGATGTTATTTAGTAGCTAAGAAGCACAAAAGCCTAACTCTGGGTGTCGAGTCCATAATTTTCCATCTCTGGATTTCCAAGATTTACATCAGTCATAAATATCAGAAACATGAATCTTGGAAATCAAATATTAAAATGAGGGATGATGCTGCGATGCGCTGCAGCACGGGCAAATTGCTGTCATTTCCTGAGAGGTGGCAGCATTTCAGTGGTGGCTGATTGCTTTATTATTTTTGCATTCATTGCCCATCACTGATGTATGCAGGTTCATTTTCATTTTTAAAAAGCAGCTCTAAAATAAAATTCCAAAATGCACCGTTCACAATAGGCAGAGTGCACATGTGATTTCTGCGAATTCCTCATCTTTATTTAGTTTCAAACTTTGCACAATACTTTGAGATGTGGGATGAAAAAGACAGACATCCACCTGCACAGGCAGTATTTATAGGTGTGTACAGCATCTCTACGGATTTTGTGTTTCAATATGTCCAAAATACGTCCAGCAATGGAAACCTCAAAATGTACATTACCATTACCAGCTTCTTGTATAGCAGGTTCTCAAAAATACTTTTTAAATATACTTACTCATCTGCCCTTTCCCTTCCAGAGAAAGGGAAGAAGGAGAGCGACATTTTCATTTTTCAGTGAAATAAACTAAAGGAAAAATACCTGCCTATATCCTGCAAGGGAAGCAGCAAGGATGGAAGGCTGCTGACATACCCTTATTCCCATCAGCTGGAATGTTCTTTGCTTATCAATACCTTATCACAGTGTGCTGTTTTTCACAGGGGTATCTGAATGTTAATCCCCCCTGTGTTTATTTGTTTACTGTTCACTATGTTTTCCTCCTCATACACTGAAGGCTTGCTGGAAACTTCCTAAACCCCTTTGCTTGGATGCAGCTTTCTGTACAAAGAGGCCCCTCTCCACATTTTTCTCTGAATTTTATTTACTGCAAGAAGGGGAACTAAATAAAAGAAAGTTCTATTTACAGTTCTGTAAATGCTACTCACACTGAGTAGGAAAACACCAACAGCAAAAGTCATGGCTTTTAAATCGTGACTTTAAGAGAGCTCAAAGTGCTCTGACCTTGTTTTAAAAGGCAGGTGAGATTCCCCACATATGGAATTTGCTTTGATACACTTGCTATTTGCTCCACATCTTCCATTCTTCTGCAAGTGCAATCTCATTTTTGTGTATTTTATTCCTCTAAGTGCTAAGGGAAGTAGGAAAAGTGGTTTTCTAGTCCAGTGTCTAGATGGCAACTACACCTGAGGTAAAAGTAACTCAGCCTTGTGTGAGTAACAGAGGCACTCGGCACAGACAGTTCTCAACCCTCAGCAGACCTTTGCAGTCACTAATTCTCCTTTCTATACTGGATCCAAACCATTTGTGCATGCACTGGAACTCCATAACCACACAAATACAGAGCCACTGATGGAGCCCAGCATTATTAAATGTCTCCAAACCTTCCTTTGGTTTCCTAAACAGTGTGCAAAGGTGAGGGAAGACTATTTAAAGCCACCCTTTGAGCTGCTACAAACCCTCTCTGCTGTTAAGCAAACAATGCCCGAAAATTATCCTCGGTGCAAGTTCAGCGAAGAGAAACCCTTGTCAGGATCTTTCTCACAGGTTATTTCCCATTCCATGGTAGAAAAAGGATGCTTATTTTCCTAACAGGTTAATTCTAGAAAGCGTCGTGGAAAGTGTACTGTGGAAGAACACACACAGAGAAACTTTTTCTCGGGCAAATCCCAGACTGCTGTTAGCAGGGATGGAAGTGTGAGTGGAATTGAGAGGGATATAGTAAAGGCAGAAATAACTGAGGCCATGGAGGGCAAGCCGGGTTTGCAGAAGGCCTCTAGGATGTAGTTAGAGAAACAACCCTTGCACTTTTCTAGCAACACCTCCCAGGACACCCCTGCAAACCAATTAGGGAGAAAATCCCAGCAATGGGAGGTCCAAAAAAAAAAAAAATAAGGACAGGGCAAATCAAAGTAGATGCTGCAGTTCACCAGGGCTCCTGACACTGCAGGAAAACAATGTTTTCCCATCCTTGAAACAAATATACTGACACGACTGGTGACTGACAGTGCTTAAGTTCTGACTTCAATAATCGTATGAGGCTTTGTTTCAAGATTACAAAATGCTTCTTCCTGTAATTCATAACAGCCAAACTTTGGCTCTTAGCTGCTCTAAGCTCTCGCTGTCTCTCCTCCTTGTGGCACGGCTTATGCACCATCACCTTCTACTCTGCATTGCTGGTGTTGCTCTTTACCTGCAGCCTCTGGAAAAGCATTGCAGAAACATTGTACTTAGAAATGGAAAAAAGACTGTAATGATGCCAAAGAGCAGTAATTAACATGAGACAAATGAAGCTGGGGAGACACTGAAAGACAATTTACTTGTAATACCGTATTTCAGCCCACCGAAGGAAAAGAAAAATCTGAACAGTTTTTCATTTAGAGTTATGGTTAATTATTTATGAAGGTAAATCCATAAAGCTGTATTAGAGAAATCTTCTGCCTGTGTTTTTGCAAACACTGCAATTCCCACACTCCCAAAGTTACTTCTGGGCTCTAAGTTTTGATGGGGAAGTGAGGAAGAACGGAGCTTTTTCAGGAATATCCCACTAAATCCAATTTGAAAAGGAAAACTTTTGGTTGAGATTGAGACTATAAAAGGAGTTCAAGAAAAAGTGCAGTGTGATTAGAGCTCTGATACTGGTGAACAAAATCCCATTTGGGTGTATTTAGACTACAATGGAATCTCAACATACACGGAATGTTCAGTAGAAAGTGACAAATTTAAGCAGATGTTTTCAAAGCAATCACTCATCTTAGGAAAAATGCACCACCAGAAGTGCTTGATTTGCTGCAATAATATTTGTAAATAGTTTAAGGAAATACCTGAAATTACAGACCAGTTATTACACCTAATTCAATTCAGCATCACAGCATTCCTCAGAGGGAGACAAGACAGAAATATAAAACTGTCAGAACTTCCTTAAAACTCAAGCATGATATAGCCTAAATCTGCCACACAGCTGAAAAAAAAAAGTGGAAGAAAAATTAAAAAGAAACCTCAGAAAACAAGGCTGACGTGATTTGTGTGTGCGCCTTTTGGGATTTAAAGGCAAGGGGGAAAAAAAAAAGCATTTCTGTCAAAGTTATCTGACGAAAGTTGCTCCATCCCAAATTTCCTTTCTATCTGCCTTGGGCAGAATTCTCAATTTCCTACAAGCAGAGTCCAAAGTGGGTTTGGAGGCTCACTGGCACCTCCGGAGCTGTGCAGATCCAACACCTGCCCCTGAAGCCGCCTGTCATTTTCCCCGATGCCACTGACACACTTTCCCTACTTTTCTCTCTCTGTTAACTCATAAAGGGAAAACTGGGAAGAGAGCAGCTTCTGCTGCAGGCTGGATTCATTAGGAACGTCCTGACAATGTGCTGCCAAATGAGGGGAGGCAAAACTGCTTAAGAAACACGGTGAATATTTTCATGTTTTAATTGTGTCGCGCTGCATATTTTACCTGCGGGAGATGAAAATATTTACAGCCTTCTGCGTGTTTACAGTAAGATGTACATCTTTATCAGAGACTGAGGGGAAAAAATGGGTCTAAAAAGACAGAAACAAAGGTTTTTTTTGTGAATACGGTCGTGTAGCAGGACAGTGAAGAACCTGGACCAACTGGGAGCAAGAAGTATTTACACAGCTCCAAATCCAACAGCAGTTGGATTTCTGAAGCAGCTTTTCCTTTCTCCTCAGTAAAAATTTCCTTCTATTTCTATGAAAATAAAAATGTTAGAGAAATTCCCATTTCCTCACATTCCATAGCCCGTCTGCCTTTTCCCCTAACAAAGAAAACCAAGTGCCTGTGTGCCTAGCAGCTCCTTGGGTGTTAAACCCTTACCTGCTCCTCTTCCAAAGCCCTTCCAACAAGGGGTCTGCCACATCTGTCTTACTGCCAGAAGATTTTCACAGCATTAAACTGCCACGTCTACAAACCACACTGGGTTGACCATTCTGAAAACTAGAGACACCTCGCACTGAAAGGTGCATTTATTCACATTTAAAAGATAACCAGGGAAATCACTGACATTAATTTATTTCCCTCAAAGAATCCTTTCCCGACCCCGTATGCAGCAGACCTGGAGTCACATATGTTTATTCTTACAGTCGGGGGACCAAAATCCCTTCACAATGACAAGATATTTAAAATCTCTCCTTCTTAGAGAGCCAGCTTTATTTCAGGCATCTTAAAGAGGAAATCACATTCCCTCCACAGAGTGCTCTGTTAAGAGCCTGGATGTGGATGAGGCACTGCCCAGACCCCAGCAGTAACTGCAATTTAAGGCTTTTAACCCATCTGCAGCTTGGTCTACATTGCAATATTTTGTGGGTTTCTTGTCTCGCTGAGTGGGGAAAAACACCCAAACCTTCACCTTGAAGATAGTGCTATTTTTTTCTAATTTTCTTTATCTAAATGTTGTGTAATGGAGAGACACCTGGGCCATCAATTCTCTGAAATCACTGCCACGTCCCCTGCCCTCAGCTACACCACCAGACCACTCACACGCCCATGGAAGTGTGTGAATACATCATTTGAAAGTGTAAATTCTACTAAAAGACATTTCCATACTGGTTTCAGCTAACGCAAACTATAATTTAAAATAGCGTCTTGGTTTGGTAACTTCTGGGAAATTTGTCTGCACTGATTTCTGCAGATTTATTTTGACACAAACACAACTGAGAGCTGATCCCTCCACATTAAATGTGCAAAACTTTAGCACTAGGTCCAAAGCAGAGTCCCCAGCAAATTTGTCTTAAGTGGGACAGCTCTAGCAAACTAAAAATTAATCCTCTCCTCCTGATTTCCCACAAGAGCGCAAACATTTTGTGGTAGGTTTCTTGATTACATGAAATCTCCCTGAGGATTCTTCACCCTGGAGCTTAATGAATGACATCACACATCAGATGGAGCCAGACAGGATATATCCAGTCAACTGCCTTCCAATGAATCCACTACACAAAAGTCAAATTAAAGATGTGATTTTACAGCAAGATGTTTATTCCCCACATCTTTCTTTCCCGGAAGCAGCTTCTCCCTTTAAGTCAAAATCTTTCACCATGAAGTGAGTCCATGTTTGTGTGCCTAATTCCACAAAATCTCTAAGCTCAGAGAAAGTCCGAGTGCAAGGTTGGTTTGACTTTTCCTGCCAGCATCTGGGATGCAGCAGTTCAACATCTGGAAAGGTAAAAAACACCCACTGGAGTCAGGGGTGACCCTGGCCAGTAAAAAGAGCAACCTGGATAGCAAGAAACCAAGGCCCACAGCCAAGATAACTTCAAGTTATTGGATATTGATTCAATATTAAAATCCTCTTTGTTCTAGTAAAGTCAAAATGAAGTATTTTTATGTATTTTGAACCTTATTAAAACCTAAACTTCCTTTTCTAAAACAAAACAAAACTTAATTGAAACCAGCTAGAAGCAAGCTTCATTTATCACAAAGTGACGTTTTGTAATTAAAATACAGTTCAGAACAAAATGTTTAGCTGCAAAGGCGTGAATTTTCCCTTCTTCACCGTCGCTGCCAACTTGCTATTATTATGAGTGCAGTTAGAACCAGAAAACTGGCTGTTGCTTCTTTTCACTGAAAATTAACTGGAAGGAGAACAGGGATTGTTTGTCTAGAAAAAATGCCAACTTCTTCTCTTTTTAAGGCGTGGTGGAGATGCAGTGTGGTGACCACACACTGAGTTCCGTGGGGCTGGTCCAGGCATGATAGCCAGTAAAGAGGAATTAAAAATAGCAACAATTCCTGCTCCTTTCTTACTCTTGTTTCCTTGAAGGCTTCATTTTCAGGTCAACTCATCCTTTATTGAAACAGTTGCTCCGTGTGACTTCCTCTAAACACACTCACAAGTTCACACAGCTCTTCACATACAACAGTACCCCCAAAATCATTCTAGGAAATCTGGGAAGCTGAGTTTTAGTTGCAGGAGGCTAAGAGCCAGAAAGAAGCATCAAGTTATAGACAGCTGGCTACAAACCTGACCATTCTTAAATTTCTGTACATGGGTCTCCAATAAAGGAATGAGGTTGGTTTTAGAATGGAACCTTTTGGGATTGTAATCAGGAAAAATGTGCACTGTGCACATGAGCATTGTCTTTTATACTCACTTCTTGTGCCTAAAATGCTGAAAGGGCTCTGCTTGTAATAACTGTAAGCTGTTTTAAGCCAGAAACCCAAAGCTGACTGGCGAATTACTTTGGGATGTATCAAGTCATTTATTCCTTTTCCCAAAACAACATTCCGGGTGCTAGGAAAATCTCGGTGTCCACGCACAGCAGCAATAAATACAAACCTTCTCACAGAGGCACAGAAAACGTACAAGAAACTCTTATTCCTCTAAGCAGAATGGAAGATGGAACAACCATTTCCACTGCGCCTTCCACTTTGAGACACAAATAAAAGGAGCAGAATTTGGTTTCAAAACCTGCCAGCGAACTCGGAGTGATGAAAACATTCTTGCTCCTCTCACAAAGTGAGCGTGCTCCCGGGGCTCTGAAGTAGGTTAATACCATGATTACAGCATTTGCAGAGGTTGGCAATGCTGCTCCAATCTCCTGCTGTACTTAGGCACTAAATGAATAAAAATATTTCTGGTACAAAGGTTAAGTACATTAAAGAAGAGCCATTTGAAGCTTTAGCCACACCTCCGGCTGACACAAAAAATAAAAACCTGCAAGATCCAATGGCTCAAGATACTCAAGAGATTCAATGCTTTTGGCACAATCTTCCCATCTCTAACACCACTCATGAGGTTTTTTAAAAAGGGAGCACAAAGAGCCGCCGCCAATCACACAGTGAATCACGCAGTGCTCCAGTTTAATATAAGGACTGCTGGGATTCACCACCCTTGGATCCAGCTCCCTTTCTAAACTGGTGTGTGAAACACCATCCTCTGGAGGAATTCCACCACTGCCAATGCAAGCACTGGCCCAGCTGTGCATTCACTGAGAAAAGGCTGCTCCAGCTGCACTCCAAACTCTCCCATCTAATGGCTGAATTCCAGATTCAAAGCTGAAATTTTCACAAAAGAAAGGACTTTCCCTCAACAATTTTGACTTGGCATTTACTTAATACTACTTACTAGGCCTGAGATGAGTAAATGTGTAAATTAATGGATCTAAGTAGATGAAATGCTGATGAATAGGAACATATTGATTATGAAATCTCAGACCTCAAAGCCCATCACACAAAGCAGATCAAACGAAAACCCTGCTCCAAATGCTGGCAAAGGAAGTTTGAAAGGTGATGCACTTGGAATATTTTGCCTTGGTCACAGCAGCATAAGCATATTAATGTTTTCGAGACATGAGAGTCTGGCTGACTAAATATCCATATTCCAGGGATGCTTAGTTTATATAAACAGCACTGGCAAGAGGGAACTGCTTGTGCTATACACTTACTAATTAAAATAATTAGCTTCTGAGTGTAAAAACACTAAAATTATTTTTTTAGGAGAAAACACCCAGTTCCTTCTTTCAAGTCTGTTGGTTTTTTTCTCCTCACAGACCCCCATTTCCAAATCTTTCCGCTTGTCAGTTCTGAATAACTTGGTTTAAAAAAAAGTGGTATCTAAAGGGTTTTGAGTTTAATGCAGGCCAATAACCTTGAATATTTTAAAGCAGCTAGAAAGAAGCTTAACCACACATTTCAGCAAGTCTAAAGAGACATAATTTGAAAGGTATTTAGAGCTAGTGCCTCTTTATTTTNAGGTTATGGGGCGTTAACAAAAGATGATGCTGTAATAGTTTAGACTGATCTGTTGGAGATAGACAGTGCGGAACAGAGCAAGAAGAAAGCACAGAACATGTAACGCTGCCCTCACCGAGTTCATCTCATGGTCAGTGTGAACTCACACAAGCTTCAAGTTACATTCCTCAAGGTAACGTCACATTCCTGAAAAAACACACTGAGAGATGCACCTTTGGTGTCTTTTCCCCCCTCTGCTTCTACCTGGAGCATTCCCTGCAACCCAGCAGTGGAAAACAACGTCTCATATTAACCACCCGAATTTAATAAAACATAGAAGTCCTCTTTGATAACTTCACATAAAGGTGTAGCTCTGACTTTCTTACTCTTGTGCTGGCCAACAATTCCAAATGACCTTCCTCATTATCAAATATTCAAAACCAGATTAAATGTCAGTATGACTTCCCTGAAGCTGAACTTGGAGTAAAAGGTGAGAAACAACTTGCTTTTCACATCTTCAAGGCTTCCTGTTTCCTCTGCTGTGAACATCTTATTACAAAACTGGGCTCCAGTAGCAAATACCAGGTTACGAGTGACATCTTTATATGTCAATCTTAACAGGCAACTGGAAATCCATTTTCCATAGTGTGTTTATAGAAGTGCTTACTGCACCTTTAAATTTACATTGATTGCTTCATTGCCAAAAGGACACAAATCTCCCCTCAAAATCCTTTTTCTGTAATTATATTTTGTCTTAAAAACAGAGGAGTTTAATACAAAGACATAAAGTATTTCATATCCACACACAACAGCTTCACATACTAAAAATCCTGTATCTGACTGTTCTATGAATATTTAGCCCCAAATAATTGGTTCCACCACAAGATTTAAAAAACCTAAATGTGAACCTCCTCTTTATCTTCATAATCTTTTCAGTACACCAGCAGTTTATGCATTGCATAGAATATGAGGAATTACTGAATTAAGAAATTACTGCAGAGTTTACTAGGTTTTAAAATATATGGAATACATATTTACTTTATCTTTATTTGCTTAAATGACCATGTCCCTGAAAATGGTTGTGAGATAATTTGAAATGAATGAAAAATGAAATTAAGATAAAATCCTGTATGTTTTTAAACGCAATAAAGTTTCAGTGCTTCCATGATATCTGACCCCAGGATCCTTGTTGCTCTCTTAGATATCTCTACATAAAAAACCCAAGCCATGAACCTACAAATCAGTATTCAAGTGAGCTTTCAGGTTGGTCAGGCTCCTTTCAAGCTGTTTTTGAACACCCAAGCTGTGCTTGTTTCACTGAAGTAAATATCTAACACTGAGTGGGACCACCTACATTTGTCTTGTAGGGAAGGACTTGGCCTAAAAAGAATTATTATTGTTATTAATTAGCATTATCCTGGACTTGGTTACCATATGCACATGCAGATGGGCTTCAAAGTATGGGCCTTTCCAGCATTTTAGAGTTAGATAATCTCTAATAAACCTCAGTGTCAATAATGACTGTTCATCCCCCTCTGCTCTAACCATGGGATCATGTTAAGCATCTGTATCTTAACCAGCTCTCAGTCTCTTCTCATTTGGTCCTCTGCCAAAATAATCCCTCCCAAATCCTGCTCTTGACTGCACTCCTCTGAGACCCTGCAATGATGTCCAGTCATTCAGACTTCTCATTTTAAACTTATTTTAACAGGTATATATGAAAAGAATTTTCCTAAGATGTAAGGAACTTAGATCAAGTGCTTCCACCAATATCCATGAATTCACATCCATGCAAACAAAGCAGGCAGCTCCATCCTGGCTGCCAAGCACAGGAAGCAGCCCCAAATGGAGCACATTCCCTGACCACTGTCCTTCCATTCACTGAGCAGGACAAAGGTCTCCAGGAAACAGCAAGATGAGCTCAGCTCATTAAAAACTGTATGAAAATGTATATCCTGAAGGGATGTTAAATGAGGCTTACACAGGCAACTTTGAGGCTCTTCTTCCTTAGAATTTTAGTGCTTAACCTTACAGCCCCAGCATATCTTTAATGCAATTAAACAGAGGCATAGACATAATGTATTGCTTTAGTTATAGTCCAGCACAGGGAAAGAAAATAGGCAAGAGAGATAAAGAATTCTGTAGGTAGCTTTCATTTTGATCTCCACTGTCTCTCGAGCAGTGCCATCCTTTTGACACGCTCACCACAGCAGAGGCTGTGTTCTTCCACATCCAGTTTTACTGGGAAGGGCTGGTAACAGATGATTTTTAAAGAGACACTTCTGATACGTGCATTTTTTAAAAAGAACTATAAACCATGAACATCCTACACTAGTAAATACAGCAAACACTAAACACATCCAGGTAACCATGTCAATATTAAACTTAAGCCATGCCTGAGTACAGAGTACACCCAATTTCCCTGGTGCATTTAATTCACTTTATGTGACTTTGGACATTTGAATTCAATTTAAAACTTACACAGGCAAAACAAGATATAAAAAAAAGATTAGTTCATCCAACTGCTACTGGTGTTTTTGCCTTCCACCTAGTTATCAGCACGTTATTATGACATGTGAATATTACCCTCTTATTACTTTGAAGGCAATTTTATATTTAAAATGAAATTAATAGCTAACCTCAAAAGGCTGCACTTAATTTCATTTCCCTCCCTGAATCATCCTTTTCACTACACAATTCTTCCTCTAACTAAACTAAGAGCCTAAGAGGTGTAATTATAGATCACAGATTAGCTGTTCAACATTTGCTGGTGGTTAAAGCGGGGTAGACATTAAAGTTGACTCCAGAGGAAACTGCTGCTCCTGTCACTTGAAGAAGAGTCTGCTGCAAACGTTAATATTTAGGAAGTCAAGGCTGGAGCTTTCTGTGCTTTTGGACAACTTTGCAGGATATCCTGTGGCCACTGAAACCAGGAGGATCTGGGGGAGGATGAATCCCCCCAGACCCTGTAGCCCACCAGATTCAGTTACCTCCAATGGAAGATGCTGGGAACACCATCATCCCAATTTCTTTGGTTCCACTCCTAATGACTTTTGTGTTGATGAAGCAACAGCTTGTGGGTTCCCTGACTGCCTCAACACAAAGAGAGACCACTCACCATTCCCACCTGTACTTCAAACTTGATCTACTTGGAGCAGGGAAAGGCAGTTTTGGGACTTGGCAGCCAAATGACTGACAATTCACCCTACTTCTCCTGTTTTTAATGCTGTTTTGCAGCAATGAGTAATGCTGTCTCCGGGAAATGGAAGTGAAAGCTACTCTGTTCTTGTCAGAATAATAATGGATATTGTGTTGGCAACTACTCTCCTGCACTGCACAACTGCATAAATAAAAGGAATTGGGAAAAGCCAACAGTATTGGAGTAAATAAAGGGAGTAAACTCGCCTGCTTGCAAATAAGTGCTAACTTGGTTTGGTGTTTCAGCCTGGGCAATGAGAACAGGATAAACACTGTGTCTAAATCAGAAGTGACTGCAACCTCAGCGATCCTCATCTGTGGAGGGAGGCTGTGGGGAGAGGCTCTGGCTGTTCAGGAGGCTCAAAGCAGAAACCTTTAAGAGGTTGAGCGTCTCCACACGAGGTTTTGCAGCCAGGAGCAGACTGCAAACAGCCTTTGGAAACTCTCAGGTTTATTTCAGTGCTAACTGGGATATCAGCTCTGCCCCCACTATTGTTGCAAGTAGAAGGAAAGATGCCCATGAGCATTAAAGTCCATCCCTCTTCCATACAAAAGACCCCCACAAACACATTACTTAGTTAAGCAAACTAAATATTGTCGCATCTGCAAAACCAAGCAAACGTAAAAGCTGAGAGATGCTCTCTTTCCTTTCCTTACACCAACACTAGCTATTATATAAAACAATGTTTAGATAAAATAATACGAATAGGATGTCATTATTTCTGAGGACGTGTTTAATTCACTTTCAAGAGAAATGTTACACTTCAACACATTCACAGAATCACAGAATAAGCTGAGCTGGAAGGGACTTACAAGCATCCACTCTATCACTGGACAACCCAAACACATTATATGTATATATAATATATTACCTTTACTCTGGAGGACCAATAATGTCCATATTGATCCTATAAATAGAATCATGTATGAGGATCACAACCACATCTTTACTCCTGAGGAGCACAGTGAATGTCTGTGCTGACATATTTATCACCAAGTCTGAGCCTATTACTTGGCCAAATTCCCTACATATTTCTTTGAGCTCTTAAAGAGGAACGTACCACAAGGCATGAATGAAGGGCTTACAATTTCTGCTGCAGAATTTCAAAATGCCACCAGATCTGTGGGCAAGTTTTTCTTAACCAGAAGTGGTCAGTGTTCTGTGGCATTAAAGATTAAGGAGATAGTTATCTTCCAGCTAAAGTTTTTGTGACTAATATATATATATGTCTCAATAAACATTTCTGATTCAGGCTGCTTAGGCACACAAACCAAACCCTGCATGCGTCTGTTAACTTGTGCGTTCCTCCACAGTTTTTTCTTCACAAGCTGATTAATGAAATTACTGTGATATCAGCACTGAGAGAGTGAAAGGTTAAGTTAAGTTAAGGCACAAAATAAGAAACAGAATTCTCAGATTGCACACCAAGCTCTGCCCTGATTCGTGCTGTAATCTTTGGAAAGTAACTGAGAGATCAGCACTGGCTTTTGACGCAAAGATCCAACCACCTTTTCAATTCATATTTACATTTACATTTTTATGTAAATCAATTTACATTTCCCCCGTATGTCCATAGGCCAAGAAAGCTAATGATTTTCCATAAATTACGTAAGATTATATAAAATTGGAGGAATTTTCCCTAGTAATAAGAAAAAGTATACACTGCAATAATGTGGACATCAATGCTAAGTGTTATCTGTTTATTTCAGGGAAAATTAGTGAGCAATTTAATGCCGGGATCAAGCTAATATTCCAAATTCACTTGTCTTTGATACTCCTTCAGCAAAATGGGAGCATTTATCAGCACAGCTGATACCTCTGATCTGTATTATACAGTGAGTAACACTTTACTGCATTTTATGGGAAATTCTGCAAGTAGTAATAATGCTGATGGAAAAGGCAAAATGTTTCAGAAAATTACAAATGCTCAAATGCACGTAGTGCAAGATGCTGACAGAAATGTTATTCATTAATATTTATTAGGCAAGCAAATATCTTTGGATGAAGAACGCGACAAAAACATTATCATCATCAACATACTTGTCCCTGTAGAATATTTCTCTGTGAGCCACATTAGGAAACTTCTACTAATCCAAACCTCTGGAGGTATTTTAGCTACTAATCTGGATGAATTAGGTCACTCCTGCTCAGTTATTCATTACATGATAGAGTTTTCTTCCCTGAACTCTAAACAAAACTTTCCATTGACAAAAGTTCTAATCTGAATTTTGCAATTTTGCTGAGAGTCTTTTCAATGACTGCAAGCAGAGAAAAAAGTTTCCCATAAAATTAATTTAGTTGCCTGTTTAGAAGTTCTACCTTCCTTATCATCCCCAGCCCCACTTTCTCCGAATTTCAGTCAAATCTCAGGGGTAGTTTTAGAGCATAAGAGGACAAAGCCAGAAACAAGGTACAGCACAGGCTGAACTGGATGCACAGGTGATGCTCACAGCAGTTCCAAGGCAGAACCAGCCCCAGAGCACAGGAACACCCACCTGGATTTATGACTCAAATCCTCTCTGGAATATGCATTGCATTACGCTCCTAATTACTATTTTAAACTGAAATACTTTGATGACTGCTAAAACATTGAGAAATTATAACACAAGCTCTCAAGAAACGTTCTTCTTAATATTCAACGGATTATTGAGTCCTCTGCTGAGGAGCAGCAGAGTAACACCAGCCCTAACTTACTTTAGGCAGATTTCCCTCAATTAAAAACAACAGTAAACATCATATCTGCAAAAAGAGACAACATCCATCACCCCCAAAGAATCCTTCAATTAACAACTGCAGACCCTCTTTGGTACGTGGTATTTAAAACAGAATTCATGAGCTCTGTAATTGATGATAGGTTATTGGATAACCCTTGTTAATTATAGCTACACAATGTCAAAATTAATGATTTTCCCACCCCCTTTCAACTTGAGAATGAATTCATAACTTATATCAAGACACAAAAGACGTGCAATTAATATTGTCAGTAATCATTTCACGGAAGAGATTTGTTAAAGGCAGGCATGTGGACACAATTAGTGTATCAATTAATGTTGCTGTTACTTGATCTATAAATTATTGAAAAACTCATAGCTTCTGCAAGGAAACAAAGCAAATCCACTCCCAGTCAATGAAAGAAGCTCCTCTGTTCATTATTCTTTAGATCAAATTTGAGTTTTGCTGGATTCCACAAATCTTAGCTACACAATCAGAAAAATAAATGAACCTATACCAGCGTGACATCTTGAAATGCCTCATTACAGTGATGATGCTTTAATTGTTGTAAGTTGATCACGAAGTTTAAAAAAAAAGTTAATTCATTAAAAAAGTAATCCACCATCACTGTTCAGAGCATTTATTAATTTAAACTGAAGTTCTGGAAACTGGAAACTCTGAAATCTGGAAACAAAGCCGTAAAAACTGATTCCTGTGTGTCAGCAAAATTGTAACATTTACATCCACCAGAAACCTCCATTCCACTCCCAAGTTTAGCAATGATTAGTGCAAAGATTCAAATGAGGTCTAAGAAGTCCAAAACAGGACTTGGGTAGCATTAGGCACCTATGATGAAAACTGACAATGACAAAACATAACCTCGTTTAAAGGCTTCCTATCCCCAAAGGCTTTTAAACTAACTAGTTAGCTCCTGTTTGATCTTAGTCTGACTAGAGTTTTGCTCCTGGGGATGCAAAGGTTTTCCTTTAGATAGTTAGACAGACCCCAGCCTCTCATTAGTGGTTAAAAGACCCAGGAAATAGATGCGACTCTGCCAGAGGCCCAATCCCCACGCGAATGGTCCTGCAGCCACTGCATTCCTTTTAATCAGTAGTCAAGAGAGATAAAATGGGACACTTCAGCTTTTTGCCATCCTGATCCCAAGAGGATCAGACTCAGCTCTCCCACCTCCAAGCCAGCCCTGCCACGCAAACCCTCCCTGGTGCAAATTCCTCACCTGGCATGAACCAGCCCCTCCGTGCAGAGCCCGCTCTCGCTCTCCCTTCCTGGAGCACACTTGGACATGCATCCAGCAAGGACACAGGGCCCAGCTCCGGGCGAGGAGAAGACATCCAGCTCCAGCAGAGCACGTCCCACCCTCTCTAAATGCCCCATTCCTACTGGCTGGGTGCAGCAATCCCCAGCTGGGCGCCCTGCCCGCTCCCAGAGCCGCTTCCCGATGCCTCGAGCTTCCCATGCACGCTGGACACCCATTAAACAGGGGACTCTCACCCACGGGGACCCTGAGCATCAACCAGCGTGGTGCTGACTGTCAGCACGCCCAAGCTCCTCTGCATATTTGCTTCCATTTTTAAAAAGTCCCTGTCATCTTGAAAACTGACTCGGGAGTCTTACTATGGGGGATACAACGAGAGGCAGAATTGCAGAACAAGCCCTAAGCTTCAAGTAGTAAAATTACAGAATTTAAGAGCAAGAGGAAGAGATTAAATCTCTAGAAAAGTCTCCTGGCCTACCCCAAGCAGACACAGATCTGCACTGAAATTTGGTAGCTGGGCTCGCTTCTTTACCAACCTCCCATTTCAATTCTTCTGTTCAGCTAATTTTGCAAGAAGGGATTTTCCCAGGCAGTTATCAGTGTGAATTCAACATCAATGCAACACATTTCCCCCAGAGAGGTTTCTAAATCAATTTTAATTCCGATAGGCTCAAGTAAATGTTTTCAATTTGATTCAATAATCTATACACACTTATAAAAAGGCTTTTCCCCCATGTACTACAAGACAAACATGGTTTATGTTTCTAACAACTCTGGCTAATAAAAAAATTCTAATTTCCTATGCTGGATGATACAAACACACAATTTTTATTCACTTCTTAACGAACCAGATGACATAAACAAGTGAAATAAAATCAGCATTTAAGACCATTAGTTATATCATTAATTCTCTAAATGCTTCTTAAAGAACACATGACTTTTGGCAAACTCACAAAAAAAAAAAAAAATTATCACCAAAATGTCCTCAAATTGAGCTTTCTAAATCTCCTGAGAATTTTTCATGATTTCCGCTTAGAGAGCAACATGAAACCTCTCCAGGATATCTTTTAAACTGTGAGCAAGTTCTCAAAAAGGATAATTACAACCAAGTTACCAGCAGATATCAGCAAGAGTGGCATGAAGATTAGGGCAGGGGGGTGGAGGGGGGGCGGGAATATAATCTCCTCTAATAACACCTAGTGCACTGTAAGCCTGTAAAATGGAATAAAGTGTAGGAAGGAGGGCTGTGGAGGTCAGGGTGAAACACTGTTCCTCAAGGGACAAGCAGCTTCACAGCACAGGGAGCAAAAAGTGACAATCTAGAGAGGAAGGGAGGGGTCTGGCTCACCTCTGTTCCCATAACTGTATTTCCAGGTCAGTTAAAATTCCAATCCCCCTGCTGGGAGTACAACCAGGAAGCATTTCTAGAGCCCACCAAACCTTGGATCCATCAGATCAATATGGACTGAATGAAAGGCAAAATTTGTACTTGATTTTTCAACAGCCTGCTTTTAAGATTATCCAGGGTGACAATGTTAACATACAAAATTACAGTCTGATACGATCATGTAAATATTGAACTTACCTACAGAACATCCTCAGCTGTGAGTCTGTGTAAACAGCAGCTTCCGAGAGGGTTTTGTATGTGAGTTCTTGTCCTAACTGCAGTGACAACCCTTCAGTGCTGGAACAGGACGCTGCCCCACAAACCAGCTCAGATGACAGTGGAGACACTGCAGAGTTGGCTATGATTAGAAAGCTCATGGCTGTAAAACCACCATGTCTAAAGAGAAATGTTTCAAAGGGAACTACTTTGCATGGGACTACAGAAAGAGATGGGTTCCCAGAACACCAAAGAAATATTCAGTAGAACTGTTGCCCCACGTGCAGCACAAATCAAACTATTGCCCTGTCGCCCCAAAGTCAGCAGTCTATGCAACAGAGCCTATAAGCAATTATAAGAAACCCTCAAGGAACTTCTAACCTGTCCAGGTTATTAAATTGTTAACTAATGACATTACAGTGGCTTAAACTCAAGGTGGGCACCATTGCCACAAATGTAAAAGTCATCACTTTCCTTTTGGCCATTGTACTTCAGTAAGAGCTGCTCGCATTATCTGACACTTCATCATGTTTTATATGCATACATCTTACAAATCTTAGGAGTTAAGCTTCATTTTATTTCAACACTTCAAATAAGAAACACTACCTCACTAGATGTTTATGCAGATGAAGAGGGAACTAAAGATTCAGATGACTCTGCAGAGAAGACTTAGGCCGAGATCAGGAAAGAGCCCTGTCCCGTGCTCCAACACCACATCAATCCTCATCTCCTTTCAGCCACCCCAGACCTCCAGTGTGGGATACAAATGTGGGACGGACACTCCATCCGTGCTGTGAGCTGCAGAAGGCAGCAGAACTACCAAAACAGTGGGTAATACAGCAAAAGAGGCCTGTCCCTGCTCCGGATGGAGAAGGATGCACGGCTCTTCCCGAAGTGCAACAAAACACTGGGAAAACACTAGAGCTGAAATTTCTTTTTATACAGCAAAGACTTATTTCTTGGGAATACTCAGCTCCACTGGATAATCAAACTCATTGATTAGCAACATTAGAAACTTCATGTTAGCACTTGCTACCTGTCACTGCTTGCAGTTAATGAACTTGGGGGACAAAAAGGAAGAAAAAAGTCCCCGTTTTTCACGCGTCCATCACTCACACTACACAGAGGAGGGCTCCTTTGTTGGAACACAGGCAAATGCACACAACTCAATGACAAGTAAATGAGCACACCAAGTTTCTTTTGAGTCCCGTTCTGTGGGATTTGAACAGCAAACAGTGTGTGCATTGTGTACCTTGTCTGCGTGAAGCATTCAGGGCTCCAGCCCTGGCATGGCTGATGTGATGGGATGCACTCAGACTGCACAGGCAATGCTGAACCAGAGTAATCCCGGGGATGTGCCACTGCCATTCCCTGTCCCTTCCAGCTCTCCACACACTCTCATCACTGCCACACAACGTATTTTATACTCCCCCCCTCAGCACCAAAGGTAATTCTCAGAATTTCCATTTGGGGGATAGAATCGGATTTTGGCCAGAGAAGCATTCAGTTACTGTGATTTATGGAAATGCTTTTACAAGTTGGATGCTGAATATTTTATTAACATAAACGTCAAGTTCCTAGAAGAGTTGTTTGCTGGTTTCAAAAGTTTCAGCCTCCAGCAGAAGAAATAACATAGGAGACACACATCAAAAAGATGTTATCCATATTGCAAAGAAATTACATTTTTTAATTTCCTGCCTGCCTCCAAAAACTGAACAATCATACAACCAAACCACTTTATTTGCCTTAAACATCTTAGATCACATTCTCGTTTACATCAAAGTTCCCCTTTTTTGCCTTTCCAAACTGCAGCTTTTTTATCTTAAATGAATCATTTTTGATTTGTGAGTGTAGGCCTAGAGCAGTCATAAGGTTTTTGAACCATCTTCCCAAACACTTGAAATTTTTTAATTGCTGTGCCTTCTACAAACTCTAGGATAAAGATTTCTGATACAAAAGCTAAAGTGAACACAAGGCCTTAGTAAATGTTTTGGTAGAGTTGCTGCAGTAAATGGTACGGCTGCCCAGAAGTTCAAGTTATCTATGAGTAAAATTTGCATTATACATATACGAGCAAAGATGAGGGTTTTTTTGTCTTAGAAAAATGTAAAAAACCCTCAGAAGTAAATGGCTAAATTACACAACCACAGAAAGAAATAGAATGACAAACTCCAGAGCTCGCATGAAAGTTCAAATCTTGCTGTGTCAAATATTAAAACTATTAAGTATGATTGTTTCTCTTTTTGATGTCCTTTTATATTTGAGTAATTCATATTAAATCTGTTTTCAATCTCTATTTCATGTATAGGTGTTAAAAAAACCCCAAATATGGCTACATGGAACAACATGAACTACCACCAGAATTCAAGGTCTTGGGTTCCAAGTTCATCAGTATTTAAAACCATAAGCAATGAAAATACTAATAAAAATCTAAGAATAAAAATCCCTACTAAAAATCTTTAAGCATAAGCACCAAATTCATATGGTCCCATTTCTCATACTTATCACTCCAAAGAACTGCTCTACAGTCTGAGGCAAAATTGTAAATATAAATATGAACTCATCCAACCATGCATTTATCCAGAGCCTCTCCTTAATTCTGAGTTTCCTTCCTTCTCGTTTATATTTCCTTCACCAGATTTCAATTAATCTCTCTAGAGATTGCCACTGAGTTCTCTAACTTCACAAAGAGTCAGTAAGATTCAAACTCCAGTAACAGAAAGTGCATTTAAGCTCTGGTTAGTTCAAAACAAAGTAGAAAAAAAGCCATTAGAAGAAAATGTATTTATCAGCAGATTAAAAAACACGATATTTTGTTGAAATTGTGTTTCTCTTTGTGAACCATAAATAACATGCAAGTTTTTTTTCTCACATTGCAGACATATTTCAATGAGATACATTTTTAATGCCAGAGAATCGAACCCCGTATTTCTGTTCCAGACTTCCACTGAGCTTAACAAATCCCACTTTCACTGAGCACACGGATAACAGAAGAGCCACAGATGTGCCAAAGGTGGCTGATGTAGGAGCTGATTAAAGTACAAAACACACACAAATAAAGAGAAATGACTCACTACCTTTCTTTTTGGAGTCTTTCTTTGTGCTGGTTTTAACAGCCACTTGAAGTTCTGTCTCAGTTGACATCCTATATCCTTAGTCCTCTTCACACAGATCCAGGATCTCGGTCAGGCTCATTTAGAACGTCTCTCCAAGAGAATAATTTAGCCTTTCAGATACTATAACCCAAACAGTTCATCTCATTCACTCCTTTTGAGTGCTGTGAAGGAAGGAAACAAAAAGGAACAGTCATTTTCTGGGTTCAGAACATAAAAGGAAAATAAAAAAGCCCAACCACTGCAAGGGAGAAACATAAAGTTCTCCATCTACTGAGCCAGTTGTCCAGGATTTTAGATGCTTAAACACAGTTATCTGTGACTACCTCAAACATCTATATTTGAGATGTTTTGGCATATCTGAGATGCCTTCACAGCCTAGAGACACTGCTCAGGGTGTACAGAAGATCAGCACTTCTGGACCAGCAGCTGGAGGACAAAGACCAGGATGCAGGAAGTAGCTGGAAATGTCACCAAAAGCAAAAAACCTGCAAGGACTCAATTCTTAAATGCACCAATTCCATATTGTCAGATAGTAAGTACAGATTTTTACTCCTCCAATGCTCTTTCAGTGCTTTCACCCTCTTACTTGAACAAAGACAAATAAAAAATGTATTCATTACTCATGCTGAGAACATCATACTTTGCCACTCCTCTTGCTTATGATAATGTTTCCAGTATAAAAGAATCTGTCTCCACGCAAACAAAGCTGTAATTTTAACACCCATCTAGTAATCTTTCTTGCAAAGATCTCTGAAAATTGTTAATTAAACCCATGAAATACAAATGGGATAGGTGCAAAAAGATAACATTTAGGGAGAAAGCTCCAGCTTTACATAATGTGTATTTGTTGGGGACAAAAATGCACCAGCTGTGCACCTACAGCAGGAATGTGCTGGAGCAGGGTGAGGGAGGCAGGACTGGGGATGTGAGGGCTCTGGAGGCAAAGAATACACAAAGAATAAACACCTAAGCAGAAAATAACCCATTTCTCCCATTCTCACTGCTGGTCCTTCTTGCTTTGAGGGATGAACCACTTACTTGAGCCAGTCTGTCGAGGGCAGAGGACCAGACTGTCCTGAAGCCATTTGTCAGGATGCTCCCTCACCAAATGCATCTTCTTACTGCCCTTTCTTTTTGTGAGAAAGTTCTCATTATTAGCACAATTACAGAGAAGTCCATCTGGCCTGTCTGAACAGCTGCCCACTTATTAAATAAGCATTTAATAAAGATATTAACCCAGCATATCAGCTGGTTAGATGGCCAGAGATTAACTGCAGTTAGAGCTATTTACTAATGTCCCTTCTTTGTCATTTAAGAAAGTAACAGACTGCAAACACTAGAATAATTTTGACACTTTAAATCACTTTTCACAGTAAGGGCTGTGAAGCTACCAGTACTTCCAAATCCAGGCTCTTTTAACATTTTAAAATGCTTCAGTAACATTACACTGCCATGCACCGTCTGAAGTGATTTAATATTGCTGAAGTGTGTCAGGGGCTTTCTTTAATAAGCTCTTCAAATCTGTCTGTGTATTATAGAATATTCAAAGATAGCTTCTCAAAAATCTGCTGAACTGATTTTGAAATACAAAATTCCCTGTTCCCCCTCTGTGGAATCTGAATAAGCGCCGCACGGCAAAAAAGGAGGAAAAATAAAGCGACGCACAAATTGAAAGTTGCAGTGCTTGCTGAACACACCTGCTTGGTGTAACAGACCTGAATAAAACAACAGCATCTTGATGCACGTGCTTAGCTGAGAAAAGAGTAGGAAGGGACAAAGCAAAGGAAGGCTGATCAGAGAGGGAGAAGGAGGAACAGCTCCAAAAGTGACGCTCCCAGGACCCAAGCGCTCTCCGGCCTGGTCCACGGACAGGGAGATGCCTCTCCCCAAGCACAGCTGCTCGGAGCAGTGCTGGGGGGAACGCCCTCGCCCTCCTCACTCACGCTTCAAATCCCCCCACGAGCAGGGAGAGGAGCTCTGTGCAGAACAGATGTCCCTCACAACCCCCATCTCCTTCCCCTCCCCCTGCGCGCAACCCAATTTAATAATATTTAGTTTTACAGCACAGTAGGGACGCATCAGCCTTTACAGCTCAATGGCACTTACTTAAAGCATCTCTCAAGTCACAGCTGGATTGACAGTTTATTTTTCGAGAATTTGGATTTATATTTACCTAAAGGTTAACTGCATAACTCTACAAGGAGCACTAACACGAGCCACTTCACAAAAGGAAAATATTTATAATAGGTCCATTTATTCAAAAAATAAATTAAAAATAAATACCGAATACCCCCAGGACCCATAGTTAAGCAAGTTTTAATGTCTTAGAAGACCATTGTGGCTACAAAGCATCAGGAATGTCATCTCCTGTTGTCAGCTATTTCCAACAGGACAGCTGAAATAGTAGCATCTGAATGGCACTGAATATTTTAAAGTAACAACATATGACTGCTATCTCATTTGAAACTCTCCAGAAAAGCTATATCCCCTCGAGGCTATCCCACTGAGTAATATTTTTTAAAATAAATGCATGTCTGTTTTTGGACAGGTTCACATATTGATTTACTTTCAAACCTAATCAGGTCATACTCACACAGGCTCATAGATCCTTGAATAAAGTAATAGGTATCTTAGTAAAGGAGCACATAAACATCTGTCACACACAAGCTATAGTTCAAACCGAATTTGCTACAGAGACAATTCCTCCAAAAGCGTAGGTCTTTATGTAAGCCACATTAGTAAACTTCCATGCACTGTCCATATTTCAGCCGTTTATTACCCAGATGAGAATGGCAGTCAATCTGCTCCTCACCGCAACAGCTTTTATTGTCTCCTCCAATCTAGGTCACCGTTGTTAAATACTACAGCCTCCCAACTGTGGGAAGTACTGCAGCATGTGTTCTATCAATGAGATGCTATTTTCTTTGATCAGTTCTGCCACATTTCTCTCCCCGCTCTAAAGACAAAATTTTGTTAGCTGCGTTTCCAAAAAAACAAAAATAAAATCCATCATCTTACACATATCCATCCACTCTAGTGATCTTCTGTGTGCCTTGTTACTGCTCCAGCTATTGCAATGTCATGTGCACGCCTCAGCTTTTCCTAAAGAGGATTCTGAGCTCTTCGTTTTAACAAAATACTGACATTTTCTGTGGCCTTATTAAGTGGCTACAGCAGGAACACAATCAGCGCATTCTGGAATTAACTGGCTTTTAATTCCAGGAGAAGTTCTTAAGCCTGTATTCTCTATTACTCCTACGCCAGCATAAAACCTAAAGCCTCAGCAAAGAAATATTTTTGTAAATTCACTTTGCAGTTAGGATTAACACAGGTTGGACCCTTTATGCACGGGGAAATTAGTCCCAAGCTCCCCTCACCTCCCCCACAGGCCTGTGAAACAACAATTTCTGTCAAATCATTTGTCTTTTCAACCACGCTTGAGCGAGCTCATGAAGGGGTTATTAGGAGACTTCCCCTGGCCCAAGTTATGAAGGAGGTCAGACAAAATGATCATACTTCCCCTCTGGCTTTCAAATACATGAATTAATTAATTTTCTTCAGGACTTCAAAACTTAAGAAGTTCCCTCCTCTGAAACCAGTTTCCATCTGCTTATAGAAAGGAAAAGCAGTCTTAGAAAGGATTTGTAACTAAGCCCTGGCATTCCCTAGGTATTTAAGTTCTCCACAGCCCCAAAGTGGGATTTGACAAGAGGATGGTACCTCCCAAACCCTGGTTTGACAAAACAAAAGCCGTGCTCCCATCCTTAGCTCTTGCTTTTATGCCTCTGGAGTCTTGTAATTATGTTTTTCTCCTCCAAAGCACACAACATAATCATGTTGATGCCCGTGGTTTTGTAAGTGTTAAACAAAGCCCAAACGTACTAAAAGGGTAAAATATAAGTGAAAATGTAAATGAAAAGTGCTGTGATGCTGGAAAACTAAAACCAGTTAAAGTGTAAGGATCAGCAGTCCAAGGAGAAATCGTTACTCCTCCACTTCCCACCTGCCCTCGAAGCCCAACACAGAGAACGGCAGGGGGACCACACACGAACAGACAATGGAAACCCCATCCTTGCCACCAGTGCTCTTTGCACCCTCCAGGGAGAGGGGCCAGGAAATCCTCTGGTGCTGCTCGCACTATTTTGTACTCATCAGCTCATTTCCCCAACGGTCAGGGCTGGCCAACATCAGAGCATTCATCTGGCACAGCAGGCACTGCACTAACTCTGAATGGGAGCCCAAGGGACTGATCCAAAACCCACTGATACACTGCAGTTAACAAGGCCTGTAAATAAGAACCAGAAAAGGGGGAAGGAGAGGTAAAAGAGAGCTTAAGACGCTGACAGAGAGGAGAAAATGAGGAGGAAACAAAAGCAAACAGGAGAACTGTCGGTGACACTTCATTACAGCAAATTCTGTAATGTGTTTAGCAGCAAAATCTAAGTCAGACCATGCACTGAAATTCTGGCTACCCTGCCACAGAAACAGAAATCTCATTATTATTTTACTCATGGGTCAGTCCCTCTCCTCCAGTTTTGCCATTAGCCCCCAGAACACCAGAATGCACCGTTTCCAGTGGCAAAGCCAAAGGACTCTCTTTTATGGCACCACATGCCAAGCACTGCTTTTTTCCTGCCATTTCTTCACTGATATTTCTGCAGCCTGTAAAGGTGAAAGGAATTTTACCGTTCACGTGCACAAACTGAGATAATACACAAAGATTTATTCCCCTACAAACCCTCCCCTGGAACTCCACACCTTCATCTCCCACCACCTCTGTAAGTTACACAGCTGGCGAAGACTCACAAGTGCCTCCAGACCTCATACTTAGTTTTGTTTGCTCTAAAATGAGCAGGTACTTCCCTCCACGCCTGATTTTCTATATATTAAGATAAAGGAAGGAGTTTTATGTCCTTTATGCAGCTTTCTGTACTATGTCTGTAGTGTCTCCCAGAACAACACTTCCCAAATAACCCTTCTGAATTGTTCCAATATCAGAAAACTACTTAGTACTCAAACCACAGCATTTTATTTCCCTTTGCATTTAGTTGCTGTAGTTGACCGTATTCGTAAAATATTTCTCTTATCTCCTGCAAACAAGAAGCTCTTTTTAAGAAAACCCTACATGTATCTAATGCCAATAACACATTTTATTAAGTTCATTGTGGTTTCATCTATGCTTCATTCTTCTGTCTCCAGGGCATCTTTCAGGCGTGTTACCCAGTTCCTCAGATGGGGTAAATAGCACTACTGAAGCTGATTCATCACTGTAAGAGCATTTTGGCAAAAAAATTGACCTATAAAATATTTCTAAAGTAAGATTTTTATTAGTATTCCAATGATGGCAGGAATAATTACTGGAATTCCTCCTGGAAATCACTCCATGTAGTGGTGAATACTGCACTCCACTCCACCAATTATTCACCAGAAGTGCTGTGAATTTTCTACTCACAGAAAATGCTGACCGGATTAAAAAGAAGCTTTTCAAAGGAATGAATTGATTTCATCAACATTTTTAATGGGAAATTACTAACATTTCATTTTAATATTCCAGTTTCTATTTTATATTATACAGGGCAGCATTCATGCAACAAAGGCAAAATAGAAGACATGTACTTGCTTTAAAGAATTTTTGAAATACTAAAGGTATGCCACTTGAATTCAGGAAAAACTACATCTCCTCTGCCCAGGGAGCAGGGAATGCAACTCCAGCCAAGAGAGCTGAAAACCAGGAACAATCCCCGGGTGCTGGGGGTATGGATACAGCACTCATTGTTCTTTTAAGTGCACTTTCTGGCTCAAAACTCCACTCAGAGCGCTTTTGTAAGCTTTAGCAGGGTATCACGTCAAAAAGGAGCAGGCTTAAAAACTTCACATCGTTCCTCTGATACCACATTCGCAGATAACAGAGGAAATCATTCAGATGGGACTAGAGATTCCCTGTGCTCAGTGAAACTGAATTACCTAATGCTTCTCCCCTATGAATTGCATTACTACGAGACTTTACTGGTCCCAGATTCCCACACTGTTGACCCTGGAGCAGAAAAGAGGAGGAATTTCTGATAACACTGTGCAAGAACAAACAAGAAACCCAAGTCACAACTGCTCCAAACACAGGCACAGCCCGGCTGCGACCCGAGCCCCACCAGCAGAAACTGCCTCACCTCCACTCCAGTCAATAAAGTCACACCAGCACAAAATCAATAGTGTTGCATTTGACTCCTATTGGCGTAACTCCATTGATTTTAATGGAGTTGGAGTTACACCAATTTTATGCTGGTGTACCTGCATTAGTGTCAGAGAAGTTATGCCGGCGTGACTGATGTAAACAACAGCAGACCAACCAACCCCTCCACAGATAAAATTCAATGTCCTTAACTCCAAAGCCACGAGAAAATGCAAATCTGTACATTACCAAAGCAGGGCCTTTGGAATTTATTTTTGCAAAGCAGAAGAACGGCTCTTTTGTGATCCTCTCGACACCAAAGAAACAGAGATTAAGAAGGCAAAGAGGACAAAGTACACAGTTGGGATCACAGTATTCTGTAATTAGAGCTGTTAAATGATTACTAAAGTGCAGAGGTGCAATCATCACACCGAAGGAAAGGGAGAAGTGTGCAGTCAGGAGCATCACCAGGGAGAAGGTAAAAGCAATGTCAGACACCACATTGTTTCATATTGAAATGCAAATTCCTCACAATCAGAATCTGTGTCTTCTAACTAGAAGAAAAGGCTATGGAATTAAACATTTCGCATCCTGGACAGCTCAGCATGTTTTTAAGTGGCACAGTAAGTTGAAGGAAACTTGCTCATCTCCTGTCCTTCATAGAAATATCTTAATTCAGCTTTTTTTTTTTTAAATTCAAAATTATTTTCTTAATATTATTTCAAGTGAGACTGAACTGGAATTCACCTCCTTGTTCCTTTTAAATAAAATAACAGCACTGTATCTACACAAAAATCAGATTTAAGACACTTTGAAATCTGAAGTAAAGCTTGGAATGATGCCTTACATTGACCTAGTTAAAGGATGTGAACATTGCAGCAACTTTCCCAGGACCCTCTGAGATTTGTTCAGCCACATGAGCTGACCTGTACATTGTGCCCTTCCACTCTCTGAGGCTTCCTGACGTTACAGCAAAGCAAAGCCTCCTAATGCCAACAACAACAAGAAGCTCCTATGCCAGGATCTTTATTCATTGCTATTTTTCAACACTCAGCCCTCGCTCCCTTGACTGTTAAACATTAGGAAAACTGATCAAAGGAGTTAAACTTGCTGGAAATGGACTTTTGCTTTATTACGCCAAACTCAACCATCTGACTCCTACCAAAGTTTATTGTCTAGCACAGCAAAGGGGAAAAGCAGAAAGCTTCTGAGACCTTAAGTATGAATTCACACAAACAGGCAATAATTACTTATACATTCTTGTTCACAACTGACCAATATCAATATTTTAAATTTTTTGGTAAGCAGGTGACCTAAGTGTGGCCTTCCAGAACCTGAAGGGAACCTACAAGAAAGATGGAGGGAGACTTTTTACAAGGACATTTAGGACAAGACAAGTGGGAATGGCTTCAAACTGACAGAAAGTAGGTTTAGAGCAGAGATTAGGAAGAAATTCTACCCCGTGAGGGTGGGGAGGTACTGGCACAGGGTGCCCAGAGAAGCTGTGGCTGCCCCATCCCTGGAAGTGTCCCAGGCCAGGTTGGACAGGGCTTGGAGCAGCCTGGGAGAGTGGAAGGTGTCCCTGCCCACGGCAGGGGGTTGAAATTCAGTGCGCTTTAAGGTCCCTTCCAAACCAGGCCATTCTGTGATTCTATGATGAGTTTTAGCAGAATTACTCCCGACCATTCCATTTAAATAGTCCAGCCTTCAAACCACTCCTGAAGGGAATCCCACAGGACTGCTGGGATGAACAGCAGGCAGGCTCCTGCATGATACCAAACACAAGTATTTGAGGACAGCTGCTAGATTTTACTGGAGAAATTTCAAATAAATCATTTTCTTGGAATCACTTATCTGTTCTCGTCTCATTTGTATCTGATTAGGTTATACACTGCTCCACAAATGCCTCTGCTTTCTATCAGTAGGAATATTAAACATTTTTAAAGGGAGGAAGCACCTTCCATAAGAAGTTTCCACGCATTTCCTGGTTTGGGGTAAGATTCAGCAGCATTTCTGAATAGTAACAGACAGTCCTCTTCCCACAGCCGGAAAATATACTAAAAGAAAAACAAAGCCACACAACAATCTGACCCTTGGAACTGTGTGGGCCAGGTGTTGGTTTCTGGATGGATGGAAAGACATCCATACAGGGTCCCCACTCTGACATAACCAGGTCTACATGACCACATCACACCCTAACAGGATCAAAGCTCAGGTGATAAGGTTAGGGACCCCGCAAAAGGAATCACAGGAAAAAGAAAAATCTAACCACTGCCAGGTTAACAACTCAGGAAAAAAGAAAATGTTTGATTATTCAGATGGGGAACTCTAAAGCAGTTAAATGAGAATAAGGACCTGCGTGAATAGTAACACATCAGAAAATAATGCTTATTTTCTACATATTTTTAAAAATCACCAAGTAGCATGCAGTGAGGAGCAATTCACCTTCTACTGTCATGCTACAGTTTATTCTCTCTTGGAAGCAATTACAGGACAAATGCCAAGCTACAGAAGGTATTTTTCCAGCAGCAGCATCTGGCTTCTTGGCAGACTCCTCAGGCAATTTTATTGGAAGCTTTAGTGATGCTGTTGGGTCAGTCCTAGCTATATTGCTTTGGAACTGTCTGGCAGATTCTTCTTCCTAGATGTCATAATCCTCCTGATTTACCTTGAAGGAATTAGCACACCTTTATCCATTTCAAAAACAGTTGACCTGCAGGGAATTTCAGGGCTGGCCACAGAGGCACAGTAAAAGTCACTGGTGTAAATCTGCGTGCCTTTGAACCCACAGCATTTCGGCACCCGGTGCCTGATGCATCATCAAGGAAACAAGGAACCCGTGCAAACACTCTGTATGTGTGTGTGTGTTCCCAGAAAATCGAGTGCATGCCTGATGATTAAAGGAAAAAAAACACAAGATGCATGAAAGATTAACTAGTTTTTTTTAAAAAAAGAAATGGTAGGAATCTGCTTCTTGCAACTCCTCCATCAACCACAGAGCCTCCGAGGGCAGGAGGGGCTGCTNACAAGGAACCCGTGCAAACACTCTGTATGTGTGTGTGTGTTCCCAGAAAATCGAGTGCATGCCTGATGATTAAAGGAAAAAAACACAAGATGCATGAAAGATTAACTAGTTTTTTTAAAAAAAAGAAATGGTAGGAATCTGCTTCTTGCAACTCCTCCATCAACCACAGAGCCTCCGAGGGCAGGAGGGGCTGCTGGAAGGGAAGACAGAGACGTCCTCTGCTCCTCCCATACCCATCCCTTCCCCCTCTCCAGCCCCAGCTAAGATCTGTATTATTCTGCAGCTGTGATCATGATTAATCCTCGTCCAGAAGGATGAAAGACAGGATGCTGGTTTTGCCCGCCCTCTCTGTATACCAGCAAAATCAAGCCCACAACGGAAAGGCTTTCTGTCAGTTTGGGGCTGTCCTCTGGAAATTATACAGAGAAAGGGGACAGAATGCTATACAAAGTGAATTTATAGTCCATAACACAGGTGGGACCTTCCTACTTTAAAAGACTTTTGTGCAATCACTTACATGAAATAAGACTTCTTAATTTCAAAAGAAAACACAAAAAAAGGAGATGTGTCCATTACTACTACCTGTTGTTTTTAGGGCATTCCCACATATTCTTGGATGTTCTTTTTTTCTTACGGAGAGGTTTCAGAAACTCCTACAAAATCCTGCACCAGGTTATTTTCTAGGAAAAAGAGTTCTAATGCCCAAAGGTAAATACGAAAGGTACAAGTAATGTACTCTATAATTTAATAAAGGGCTACAGATCTTGGATTTTCAGTAACAGGAGTATTGACTGAGCAGCATAAGAGAAGACTGACAGCACTAAGAAAGATACACATATCCAGGTCAAACAAAAAGCCAAACAGAGCTCGGTCATCAGCCCAGCACAAATAAATCCAACCAGACACAGACTTCAGACTTGGCTAATGCGAATTGACTAATATAATTCCATTTTATGCAGGGAAAAACATATTCTGATTGCAGGCCAGCGGTGCTCACAAGTTCTAAATTTAGGTATCATTAGGGCCAGGTGAACCGTTAAGTGAACTAATCTGAATTTTATCCATATCAAAGATTTGTCCTGTCCAGAAATTACCTTCCCAGATTTAAACCACACATTCACTCTCATTACTGCCTACACCTTTTGGACATCCCCATCCATTAATTAAAATTTCTGCAGAATCACAATACTCATCAACAAGGCAGCCTGGGCTTTAAAATGCTGTGCTGTGGCACACACTGAAAAATCAATTATTTAGGCTCCAGTACATGAACAGAAGTTACTGGCACAGTAGAAACCAAGCCATATTTTAGGGGAGATGTAGCACAGATTCCCTTGTTTACCAGCTGGTTCCTGTGAAGTGCTGAGCAGTCTCCACGATCAGGTGAACATTTGGATCCACACTGAAAACTGAATTTCCACTGATGCCCTAGATTTCACTGACTACACAAAAGAGATGAAAGCTGCACAAAGAGGCAAACAGAAGGTTTCCTAGCTGCAGCAAAGATCTAAAATATTTTCATGAATTGCCTTTGATTTTACAGTCTCAAGAAGGCCTGTAAACTGAGACAGCAAACAGAAATAACCATCAAATGGGTGTACTTCAGTACAGCAAAGAAAATCAATTAAAAATAGAAGTAAAAAGTTGCTCTCTCTTGTACACTGCTCTCCTGAAACACCTGGCACACTTAAAGCAATGTACATTACATTCAAGGGTAATATACCCTGATCTGAAATAAAGTCCCTGCTGTAATGAGAAACAGTTGTTTCGCCGGGCGAGTTTAAAGCCAAAAGGTGAAGAATACCAAATCCAATTAAAACGAGAGGGAATTCAAGAATGCAGAATTTAATTACTCCACTTGGAAGGTAGCCAGGACAGCTGGGTTAAGCACCCATGGCCCTGTGAAAGGGCCAGGGGAACTCAAAAGAATTCCAGTGGTCAGGCCCCTGGCTCCTTCCTCCTTTGAGCAGGCACCCTTGGCAGCCACGTGCCCTGTAGCTGAGCCCCAGGGAAAACCCAGCTCCTGAATTCCAGCCTTTCCAGCAGCTCCTGCCTCCCAAAGCCCGGCATCAGGCAGGCCTGGCCTTGCCCAGCTTGTGAAACCAGACAGGCTCTCAGTACATGGTGAGACTGCAGGTGATGCCCAGTTAAAGCCATTCGGATAAATACACATTCAATGACATTATTGCCTATGCATCACTTCAACTTTTTGGTTTGTTTTGAGCTTTTTTTCAGTTCAACAGACTAAATAGCAGGCAGCAATAATATTAGTTTTGGAAGAAGTGTGATGTTCGTGTTAATGACAGAGTTACAAAATCAGGGATGATTAAGAACTTGAAGACCATCCGACCCATTTCTCTGCCAAGGAGGATTTGGTCTTCAAATTAATTCTGTTCTTCAGCAAACCTTTTCAAATCACAGGAGCAGCAAGAGTCCCATCAGAGGTGTTCACACTTTCAGGCTGATTCAGAGGAAGAAGTAAAACCTGGGAACAGAAATCCTACCAGCTACCTACGACTATTCTGAGTTAACTGCTTGGAGATTATCTTGAGCAATTACTCTCATCCCTTACTGCACACATATTCCAAATACCTGTAATCCCCACTCTGTCAGTGCTAAACCAATCCATCCCCTTCAGGTAAGATCTAATGGTAAAAGCACATACCACTGGCTTTATATCCCACACTATTAAAGTCTCCATTATTAGATATTGCTTATTATTTTGTACTTACAAAGTCAGGGAGATGTGATTTTATTGCTTGCAAATCATCTTTACGTGAGTCTTACGCTGTACTTACACTTCGCTCTGCTCTTCCAGATAAGCTTTTTGCTTTCTGCATATTTAAATAGTAACTCTAATTATCCCTTCTTGATTGCCCTCCTCTTGCAAAGCCTTTCCACAGGATCATCTGCAGTGAATTCTTCATCCTACTTAGATTTTAAAAAGCCCAAGATATGTTATAGTTGTTAATTTCAATAAGAGCATAGAGATGTTTCTTTATTAAAAAAAAAAAAAGACATGCATGATAGGTTCCATCTTCAGATACATTTTTATCAAAAACACAGCAAGGAGGGCAGTTTACTGATTATTGTTTCATTGGGAACAGTAACACTACAGAAGAGTGCCTAGCAATACAGTCAATTAAAAATAAAAAAACCACAAACAAACCAACAAAAGACTACTGACATGGTATCACACTGGCAAAGAAAAGTTCACTTCATTTTCTAAAAATATTGCTTCTTTTGCAAACAATGCTTAGAAGAGTTTTCTGGATGTATGTCAAATCAGTCACAGTAAACACTTTATACTTGCAATCCATAGGTACACAGAAGCTACAGGCACCTACACAGTAGCTGAAATTAATGGTACATAATGCATTAATTCAGGTAGTCAATCCAAAGAAATGCACATTACAGTAGCCCAAAACATGTCAGTAAGATCTAAGTCAAAACTAACGTTTCTTACAAGAAATGTGTTAGTTTTCCTGGCCATTTTTTAAGGGATTTGGTCACTGATGACGTATTTTGGCTTAACTATAGTGGTGTTCGGTACCATCACGAATTGTTAAAGTTGTGTGACATTTCCCTTCGTGAGTTCTCCTTTTTATCTCCCTTTTATCTTTACCAAACTGAAGTGCCGGGGCTGACGTCTTGCATGACACACACGGGAGCAATGATACACAGAGTTCAACCTCCAAGACCTTGTCCTGCTGCCCCAAGGCATGAGATCATCCCGTGCTCCTCCTCCTCCCCTGCTCCCCAAGCAATGACCACAGACAGTGACTGCCTTTATCACACAACCCTGACTTTGATCCTCCAGCACAGACTGTTCGTACCTAAAGATGTCATGTGAAAAGAGAAGTTACTCTGTGACTGCACACACAACTTTTCATTCCACCTGGACAACGATAAATTCAGCATTTCTTCACTGATGTGCTTGGCTCTGGAACAGTAATTTACATTTTTGTGTGTTTCTGTGTGTAATAACATGCAGGAAAAAGCAGCAGTACAGGTGTATGACAACCATACTGCAGCACCTTCCAGAATTCAGGTCACAAGCTGCATTCCATCAGCACCTACCCCTGCAAAAGTGACATCAGCAGGACGTGACTTGGGTCTGGCAGAAGTGACTCTCTCAAACATGACTTGGGAAAAACAGGGCAGGAAAGAAAAGCAGGATGTTCAGTTCTAGCTGTGACTTTCAGGCCTCTGTGTCAAAGCAGTGTCAGAAAGTGCTTGGAGAGACAAAGCACAGTCTTGAGCTGCGAGTGCTCAGAGCATTCACTCCTTTACTAAATACTGCATTACTGAGGACCATTTTAGTAAATAAAACCAACCAACCACACAGAGACTTCGTGGTCATCTTTGGTTCAAAGACTTCCTTTGAGAAATGTGACATTCAACAAGAAAAAAGGTGTTTCTCTCATCTCCTCCACTCCTCCCCGTGAATTACACACCACTGGAGATCCAACACCACCTCTGAAGCACAACGGAGTCCCACGATCAGCCCTGGTTCTGCAGGGCTGAAATGACCAAATTAATCACGTGAGAGGAATATTCAGGTGCTGTGCACATTCAGTGCCAGGACACCTGGCTGAAGAAGGCAGGCAGGACTGTCTGACAGTTTAATTCCCCATGAGCAGGCCCAACTCAAAGTCTTGCGCTGACAGAGGGCTTGAAGAGAAAGTTACATTGATAACAAATGTTGAACACCTCAAAGCAAATGCTTCATATTATAATAGCCATTAAAATATTTTTTTTTTTCACCAAGCAGACATTCCTATCAGGGCTGAAGTCAGGAAGGACAACTGATGTCACCAGATTATCAGCAAACACAGGTGGGGAAGCCCAGCTCTCAGCAGCACAGTAACCCTCTGGCACTCTATTCAAGAATATTCAGAATATTATTGGAAAAATAATTCTGTCTGAAGCTCAGTAAATAAGTCTCAGATTTTTTTACATGAAGTAATTTGATTCTATTTTTAGCCATTAAAGAACATTTGGATTAACAGATTGAAAAAAGTTAATTCACAGCTTTAAATATATATCTCTCTCCCTCTATAGATATCTATATATATCTGTTACAAACTCTCTCCCCTGCTGCCCATAAAACTAACAAAATCATGGCAGAAATTACATTTACGTAGTCTTGAAAATATTTTAAAATCATCATTAACACGTGTGATTTCATCTTACTTTACTTATGAGCCCAAAGTTGTATGCTGAATGCCATTTCTATAGAAATTGAGTGCCAAGTATTACCAAGTTGCAATTTCACTGTCTATGTAAAAATACCCTGGCAGCATTCAGGCAAATTAAATTTAAAATTAAACTTCAAGCCTTTGCATGCCACCATAATATTTCAGGCAACAATTTCAAGAAAGGGAAAGCAGAAAACAGACTGTGCATACACTATAGTTCAAAATAGATTTCTCATGTCAAATGGCACAGTTTTTCCTTTTTTTCCATTAAAGAGTTATTTCAAATCTTCTGCTGAATACATTTCCATGCCTAATGAAACCTCCTCAGTGATTCTTCTTGAATTACTCTATATGCTTTAACACTGCATACACTAATAGTGTACACATACATACAAATCCACACATAAATGTATGCACTCATGCACACAATATTCATGCAAAAAGAATTAATGGAATTTTTTTGACTGGATTCTACCCCCTGTAAATATGTTAAACGTGAACAGTGCTTATGGCTGGGCTCATTAACTAAAAATGCTGCTGTTGTCTGCACAATTCGTGTTGCTCATGTGAGAAGGGATGACATGTAAAATGCTAATTTACAGACTCAGTTCTTTCCAATTTACCATCAGGGTTCTCCCTCCATGAGGAAAATCGGGGGTCGCTCACTACAATTCTCAGGGAATAACTTGGGTTGAGATCTCACTCAGCATCTGGAGATAAAACTCTGCAGGGGATCTTCTCCAAGAAAAAGAGGAGAGAAGACAAAAAAAAGGAGAAAGGTTCTGAATGAGCTCCAAACACATTTTCTGACATGTTCTCATAGAAAAATAATATCCCAAAAGCCACAGTCCACTGACTGGCAAACATCCCATCTTCCAAGGGAAGAGTCATTATATTTTAGACTAGTAGCTGATACAGCAGATAACTCTTCTCCCAACTTCAGCTGTTCATCTCCTATTTCTCCTCCAGTCTTTTTCCTAAAATCCCTGTCTCTTGAGCACCTGCAGTCTCAGAGATCGGCTCCCATCCAGCCTGAAAGTCACTCTGAACACACAGAACCAAGCACGGAACTTCACTTTCTCAGTTAAGTTTGGACCTCATGTCCCCATTTTGGGTTGATGCAGCATTTAATGAAGAGATACAATTAAGAGATGAACTTCAAAGCCCCGTTATTTCCCTGAACTAGAACACCAGTAGTGCCACCATTCCCTAAAACATTCCAAGATTTCACACCACCACAGCTGTACCAGCTGCCTCTTCTACAAATGCCTTTGACACCCAACTACTTCAGAGACAGTAAGTGGTAACTCACTGCTTAACAATAACAATGAACAAATACTTAAAATAATTCCTGTATTTACAATTTCTGAGCAAGTTCATCAGTGGTTTTGTTTCCCTTTCCTGGATGCACCTCTGTGCTGTATTTAACTTTCCACAGGGTCTCACCACCTCCCTGCCCCTTGGTGTACAAACTATTTTGGTTTCTAAGATCTCTTCTACACAGGGCAAGTTTTCAGCAGGACTTTAATGCCTTGAAATTCTTTCCTGTAACCTCCGTGTTAGTTTATCAGAGCAGCCATTAAGGCTGAGCACTTTGAGGCTGATGGGTATATCCAGGCTAGCCCAACTCCAGCTAATTGCATTCAATTTGACATTCTCCAAGCACTGACAGTCCTCATTCAAGCCGAGTGTGAAAGTTTTTAAATTAGCTTTCACAGTTTGATTCACAGACAGCAAATGCAAAATGGCACAGGATTAATTTTTTTCCCCAACAACTCAGTGTAACAAAATAGCCCAAAGGCTATTTTACTTCATTTGCTTTAACTATTAGGGAAGATTCACAGCACAATGTTCCAACAGAGACAAAAGCTCCAGAGGACTTTCAAAGCTTAGTATTGCCCCCATTAATTAAAGTACCATACATTTGTACAGCCTTTCCACTTTGTCACTGGATGTTAAAATGAAGTCTAGACCATTTCAGACAAGCCACAGCCATTACTGCTGAAAACATGAACATACCAATACATTCGTCTCAATTTTGTTACAGATCACATTTTTAACACGTACCCAAGTATGGCACTGGACTTAAAATGGGCTATACAGAAACCCATATTTTTGTGGGGAAGTACAAATCCTGACTGCACATGGAATCTGACAATGTGCCTTTTGATCAGTCTGTCTTCATTTGCCAGATAAAAGTTAAAAAGAAAATCAGAATATTGAATTACCTATTGCAAAAGTGTTTTGGTCACTCCCAGCAAAGAGTGGCAGAGCAGGATGGAGATTCAGCTTTCTTGGCACTCTTTATTTTATTACTGGGTGTGTTTGAGCAGCTCCATCAACAAACTGAAAAGTTCAGGCAAAACCTCATGAAATACTCTACACTCAGTATTTAGGAGAAAAATATTTCTCAAATTTCAGAGGCAATCTAAAACCTCCACTAACAGTTTGGTTTATCTTGCCAATGTACATATCAGAATATTTTACGTAAGGTCCAAAACTCATAAACACTCTTTAATTCAAATTAGTTCTAATACTCTCATAACTAATAATTCCAATATAATCTAATAGCTGTATCAATAGAGGTAACTCACATCTGAGATGAGATGGGGAACTATCTTAAGGTATGAAAACTATTTACAGTGAAATTTAAAAGCAAAAATTTGCATGCTCAGATAGATGTCAGCTTCCTACTCCAGATTCCAGGTATTTACAGCCCAGGATACACAGGTCACGTGTGACAAACTGTAAAGTCAAAGGCCCATCTGTAAATGTCAAAATGTTAGTCACTGTGGTGGATGTAATTTAGATACCTCTTGACAGGATTCAGAGTAATATTCTCACATATCAACCTAGTTTTATGAGTATTTTGTATTAAGAAGTTACATACTTGCATTATAGTGATTGTAAATATTTTGTCACTAAGAAGCTTTTTTTCACACAGCAAAGGACACGAGGAAATGCAAAAATTTTTAAAAACTATCCACACTGTCTATTTAAAGAAATTTACACCTAAACCTAGGCAATAGGAATTCTATTGTGTGATTAATAATCAGAGCCCAAACTAGCCAGGCCCAGGCTGTGAGAAGCGAGCCCTGGCAGTGCTGGGCAGGCCCGGACAGTGTCCTTGGAGGCAGAGCTGGCACAGCTGGCACACCAGCACCACTCCTGCTGCCTGGATTACAGCTACAAAGGCCAGAACTGCAGCTCTCCATGGTAATGGAGAGCAATTTGGATATGCCTTTATAGCCATTTCATGAGATCTTTTCTGACGTAATGACATGAAAGATGAAATTCACTGAATTAAACATATCAGAAAACCTAGATTAACACAGACAAAATGTGGAACTAAAAAATGTATTATTTTTAAAAATAAAACTAGTTTGCTCATGCCTTTGGACCAGTAAATCTTGTGAGTTGCTACAGACAATATAAATCCTTAAGCAATAATGAAGCTTTACACCCTTTTAAATAAAACCCAGCCCAGCATACAGGGAACTTCTTCGATGGCAAGTACAACTCAAATGTTCCCTGAATTAACCTCCAAAACTTATGAAGCTTAATCAGCTCAGATGGCAACAAACCACAGGTTATTTGAGAGCTAAACTTGTCAGAAACTGCAAAAGAGAGACAATCCAATTGTCATTGCAAGCAATGAACACATCCCCTCAGGTCACTTCATGTCAGGTGCTAACAGGCATCAGAATCCCTGAACAACACATTCACATGAGACACCAATGTTTGCGAATATTTATGCTTAAGAAACTTTGAATTCTATCCAATTGTAAACGCCACAGTACAACTGATCAGTCCTGGTCGTCTCCCGGAGTACTCTCGTTTCTAAAACAAAGTAAGATGGGGAAAAATTTCTGTTTTGGTATAAGTGAATTGTCAACAGATTACTGGGAATTCCAGAGCAGGGGCAAAGTATTCAGTGGGAATGGAAAATGGCCCCGTGTAGGATGACTTCATATAGGAAACAGCAAATGTATATATAGGGTACCCAGCTGTTAAGTGATGTACAGAACATAATCTGACACATTCTAGGTACCAGGATTCTGACAAGCATCTACAAAATGCAGATTTTTTTTCCTCCTCCGGCACAGATACTGGCATTAGTTGGAGGTAAAAACATTTCAGTGTGATCTTGGCTATTTTGGGGAGTTCTTAATGGATAAAAACAATTCCTGATAAGAAAGACTAAGGCCCAAAGCAACTTGTATGAAAGCCATTATGAAGTGCAATAAAGGCAGCAAGCTCAATATACTGTACATTTCCAGATACATCTCACCTGTTTTGACATTTTTGTACTTATTATACTAATTTTATATTTGGATCCTTAAGCTTTTCAGGCAGTTTGGTTTTTTCTTTCCTCTGGGCACAGCAAGACAGGGACCTGATAGGGACCAGCAGAGACCTTGTTTTGACAAGTATCTCTGCAGAAAAAAAATGGACACGTGCATTCAGATCTATCTTCAGACAGCCAAAATGGCTTCTAGAATTTTCACTGTCTATTAACTATTGAGTGAACATAAACTGCAATCCACAGATAAAATTCTGCCTTTGAGTTACACACCCACTGCCTCCAGAACGGCAGAGAAAATTGTAGAACCACCAAGTGTGTCTGACAGAGAAGAGGGAGCACTGCTGAAGATGAGGAAGGTCAAATATAAGGAGATGCTACAAGGCACCTGCTTTCAGAGTGCTGGAAATTAACAGCTGGCAGACAAGTGTTGGGGTTTCCAACATAACTTGTTGTCAACCTAAAACATTCTCATGTAAAAGTTTACAGTGCTAATGACAAACAAAACATCTCCTTTTAAAGGCATTTTGTTTCTTTCAAACTGACATGACATTGACACTCAGGATATTTTTTTTCCCCCTGCTGAGCTCCTGTTCTGAGAAAAGCAGAGGCCACGTTCTTTCTGAGGCTGTCTGTCTCCATTTTCAACTGGAAAGCTCAGTTTTGGCCTCACTAGGACACAGTTCCTTGAAATAATGGAGTTTTCTGCTAAGGATGGGAACCATTTCACCTTCTTGCATTTGGCAGGAATTGATTTCACTAAAGGCTATCAAGGCCTGTTTTTGTTTAACTAAATCACTTTATACTTTACCAAACAATACCCTTTACATTTAACTGTCCTAGGGGCAAAACAAAGTCAATGTTCAAGTGACAAATCCTCAAAATGAATGAAAAAGCTGAGTTTCAGAAAAGTTTGGTTTTCTTTCAAGGTGCTGTCAAGCTACCTCTGTTTTCCCACTACGTTCAGTGCTGTTTTATTTTGATAGCTCTGAAAGAATCACCAGGTAGAAACCCTTCAGCTCTGCTCTGAGTTACTCCTACTTCCAAGACAAGCAGCACAAAGCAGTAGCACAAATCCAAGAAGTGGAATTTCCATGAGATGTTACACTTGCATGAGTAGCTGTTAAAGCCAGCTGCAGCAGCCAGAATACCAATTTTCCCACTGCTAAAATTTCAGAAAGCAAAATATAAAAGTGAAGGCAGCTTTATCATTACCTGCCTGTTCTCATTTCAGAAAGCTGGTTCCCCTCACCTTCTTTAAGTATCTACTAACAATTTTTTTCATTGCAGTTCATCTTGAAAATTAATCATCATAAATTTAAAACCATTTCCTTGCACATCTGTCAGGTTGGTCGTGCTATTTCATTTATTACAAGACCACATGACGCATCAGAGCTCAGTATTTGAACATGACATATTTTCACTTTGTTGTGATACCACATTCGAAAATTGTTCCTATCAATCTTTCACTGGAGCCAAAACTTAACTGTCTTGTTCACTGAAACATTAAATGCCAAGTCACACAGATGAATAAAAGCATTTGCGAGATGCAAACATTTGCAAAAGTTTCCTGTTGAAAGGGTCTACAGAAGAGAATCCACCAAAGTGAACCGAGCCCACGGTCAGTACCAAAAGCCATTGTTTGTAATAATTTTGGCCAACAGATCTCACTGAAAGTTAAATGATTTCATTAATAGGCTGAACTTTAAGTAGAATTTTGGAACTGTTTACAGCTCTAATTTCCGAGAAGTATTACAACTGCTGTGCACATGCCAGACTCAGCTCATGCCCTGCTCCGCCATCCGTGATTTTCTGCATCATTCCCAGCGAGGAGCCAACCCCCAAACAAACAGGCCAGGTACTTACAGTCCCCATAACGCATCATTTTCCCTCTAAACAGTGGCAGCAAACAGGCGCCTCCAATACTGTATTACTTTCTTCTCCCATTCATGACGATGTCACACACAGGTTCTTTGATTCTGAAAGAGAAGCATTTCCCAGGTTCTGAGGACGCAGGTACCCCGGCCAATCCATCATGCTTTGTGTGCTAATGATAGACTCATGCAGACGAGGCACCAGGAGCAGTCAGAGGCAGCAGGCATGAAAAGGAGTGAATCAACTGTCAGGGGTTGTGATCTGAAGGACTGCAGGGCTGTGATTAGAATTTTCAATCAGGACTTCCACAATTCATCACGCTACAAGGGAAAGGGTGGGGGGGGGACACACACATTTCTTCATCAGCCCTTCCTGCTATGGGCAAAGCGAGTTCTGAGGCATTAAAAAAAAAAGGAAATCTGAACGTCTTATGCTCATAAGCAGGTGCTCTTCAGGGAGTAGAGAGTAAAGGATTTTCTGGGACTGCACAGCTACAATATTTTGTCTGCACACTCAAGATTATGTACAGCACAGCCTTTGAGATTATGAGTAAGAAGCGCAGCTCTTCCTCTCTCTCCTCTTACAGGTGCACTCACAGGCACCTGAGCAAAAAAGCAGCCGTGGAAACCCTTGTGTGTTGTCTTTCTGGATGTGGAAAGGAATAAAACCCTCCAGGAATCCTTCATCAGAATTTGCTAACATGCCTGGTGAAACTTTAGAAAATAAAAAGGCAGAGCTCTTTACAAGGATTCTCATAACCTGTTTGAAATCACCTGCAGCACTCGCCAGGAGGCATTCAGTCACATCTTCCAAACGTAAAAAGGACCAGCAAGCTTACTGAGTGCACAGGATCACAGGAACCAAACACGTGGTCTAACCTTGTTTTCCTCACGGTGTTTGTTTGCCGTGGTACTGCTGCCTCTGACTCCGAGAAAAATTCAATTCCACAACTCAACAGGACTTGGAGCTGGGCTGGTTCTGCAGCTCTGCTGCCGCCTCCTTTCTGAAACCACGGGAAAGTCACAAAAGCTCTCCAAGTATTTTGCTGCTTCTTTCCTCTCCCTCCTCACCTATGAAATGTTGTAACTCTGTCTCTCCGGACACAGATTTTCAAGAACTCATTCCCAAAGGGGATTTGCTGCCTCAGAGATGTCTCCAAAAAGATGCCAGCCCAGCAATTAGGAACCGGGTGCTGGCAGCTCAAAGGAAGTGCCCCAAGGTCTGTATCCATGTCACTACAGTCTTTGACTCAAAATCCAGATCCAAGTGACAAGCTAGGCAGATCAGACATTTATTGAAATATATGAATGAAGGGTTATTTTAAAAGGCAATTTTCATGTTAAACGATGAATAACGAACAGTAAAGACAGATCTTATTTACATAATTAATGTTTCAGTTATTGATATTCCTTCAGACGGTCACTAGACATTTTTCTCCAAGTTAATTAATTAATAAAGCAACTCCTTTTATGTAGGTAATTCTAATCACTTCAATACTCAAAGGCATGTAAAGTATCTGGCTTTTTTTCTTTAATGTTGCAACCCCAGTGACACAACGATCATTTGCATAAATATAAACACTGAACGGGTCCATTTAACTCCTGTCTAGAAAAAAATCCTTTGAAACTCACAGGAAAGAAATACATTAATTACGGACAAACACGGGCAAGACCACCTTTGGTCCTTGCATCACATCATATTTTCCCTAACACAAATCTCAGCTTCAAGACACTGAACTGCTCGTGGTGCCAATCTGACCACTTTTAGCTGAAGATTGCTCTGAGGAGACAGAATAATTTGGGAAGGAACAGACTTTATGGAGAAACAAAGAGAAACTAGAAAGCTGTTAGCAAGCAGAAAGCTTTAAATGCTCAACATTTCACAGGTAACACAGAACTTTTCCTTTTTCCATCAAGAAATGCACTAACAAATCCTGCCAACAGAAGGCTGGTGCTGCAAAAAATGTGTTGCAGAAACTCTTACTGACCATGTAAGTCCCATTTAAGCCATGTGAGAGGGTTACTTCGCTCAGTAGCCAAAGTTTATTTGCTGTTGCATCAGGTAAGGCCCCATAAAAAACAATCCGGAAAGGATTGCGGGATGCACTGCTCGAGGAAGGTGGGACAGCTGAGAGGTTGTATTTTATATCAGATTATTCTTAAATCACTAATTCCTTGTACTCATCCCATTTCTGACCTTTTCTACCTGAATCACCACACACTGCTGCCAATCTTTGGGGGGAGGCCCAAGTGCTCCCCGAAAGAACAGCCACACAGTCCTCCAAAGCCAATTATTTGTTGTTAAAATTTCACCCCGAATATGTCATTTATTGTGTGGTTTAATTAATAGAGAAAGGGGTAGA
>WEIT01001015.1:353674-367318 GCA_013389985.1 Dryoscopus gambensis | reverse complement strand
CTGTCAGGTTTGCTATAGAATATTTATTGTTTTGACTATCTAAAATGGATTGGGTTTTCTCAGATTAAAACCAGCACATCAAGAGGGACGTAAAATTACATGATTTCTATTGCCTTAAAGTAGGCAATGAAAACTTTAATGTATCTGTTCCTATCTCAGGCATATCTATGAATATTTTTAAAGCACAGATATAATATTCCACCAATGTTTTTAACCGATTTTTGCTCTAGTTAGAATACATTTTTAACTCCAAAAGGGATCAATTTGCACAGATATTTACACCACCTGCCCTATTCCAATTCACTGGGTCCAGATGAAACATTCTGCAATGCCATACAGTTAAAATACAGTTGAAATACAGTTAAATACAGTTAAAAACTTCACAGGTGTGTATAGTAACTAGCCAGACAACAAAGAATTCCTAACACCCTGCCTTTTAATGCTTCATATCCCTTCTTTTGTGAGGAAAACCCTGCAACTGAAAGGATTCCAGACGTATCCTTTGTGCTGCCTTTTCAGGACCTGCTGAGCATCACATGCTTCCCAAAGCCTGTGCGCAGTGAGGGTGACAAGACACACTCCTGCGGGGTTTTATTTCCTTTCTCAAGATTCCAGTGTTTATGTGTGACCTCCAGTGTTTAAGCGATGACTATTCAGCGCATCACTTACAAAAAACAGCCATTCTCATTTCCTTTACACTCCTCCTCACAGAAATAAATCAGTATCCTGACTGATTGAAACACTTAGCTGCCAGTCATCCTCCTTTGTCCCTTCACTGCCTCACGCCAGCGTGAGAGAACTCCGGAGATGCAGGGAAGTGATTAAACTGTAACACGGAGCCCTGAGAGCAATAACTAAGTGAGCGGTTATAAACAAGTAACACAGTTCTTCATAATTCAGTAAAATGCATTATCTGGTTTCGTGTGTGGTTCTGAAAGCCAGTCAAAGCAGCAGTGCTTTTTTACTAATGCAATAACATTACTGCTTAATGGTGGAAAGCACAGGAGAGCAATACGTGGCCTACAAATAAGAGTAAAATGTGCAAGCTTAACAATACAAGTTTATCTTCTCTATGAATTACCTAGGCAGTGCTTTTATTGTATGAGATCCATTGTTTCCCGATCTGCAAATTACATCCTGAATCTGTTAACGATAATGGGAGAAATGTATTTTTCAGTCTTGCCCTCTGAAAAATAAAAAAAAAAACCACAATAAATCAGTCTAAGCAGGTGAGACTGAACTGGCAACAAGGCCAAGGTATTTCAAGTGTGCAATCTCTGGCTCCCTATAACACTAAAGGATTTTTTTTTGAAGGTGGAAGCACAGAGATGAAAGGATTTAAGTGTAAATTATCCAATGATAGTGCAATTCTGGAGTATTACCATGCGTGTGAAGGATTATTAAAGATCAGGTAGGATTTCTCCAGCCTTACTTCAGTCACCTCCAGGGAAACGAATTCTGCAACCCTCCGTAGGAAATAAAGAACAACCTGTGTATATTAAAAGACTCATAGATATAATTCCATGAACTACAAGCTTTCTTTGTAACTCAGATACCTCAAAGTGCCCAACACTTTTATCACGGTCCTTGCATTTCGTGCATCTTTGAAGGATGACATTTCCACTCCCTGACTTAACATTTGCATGTCTTGAATTCTCTAGTAAGGACCCAAGAAGAGTCGTATTGGTTTTATTTACATATCTTCCTCCCCCTAAATTACAAAACCCCATCCCAAATTTATTTACCTATGCAAAACGCTTCAGCCATGTACAGCCATTAAAAACACTGCAATTATCCTGAGAAAGATAAGAAGCCAAACACCAGTGTAGTTTAAATTCTCCTCCATCAACAGGAGTCAAGAGGACTCTTGGTATCAATGACTCTCATGCTCTGTCTCACAGGAGTCATCAGATAGCACACATTTTCTATTGACTAAACCCACCAGGTCCCAGAGTACCTCAGTGAGTACATAATCTGCACAAAATCCACTCTTCCAGTTACCTCAGACCAAATAAAAAAAAAAGCCACAAACCAAAAATCCCAAGCCCAATACTACTTGCAATAAAAAATGAAACTTTACATTTGTCCAGGACGACTCCTTTATGCCAAAATCCCACTACACTATCACCCCTCCTGGAGCCTCTGGAAGGAACTAGAATGTGCATTCACATTTCTAAAAATATTTTCCCAGAAAATGGACTATTTCTTTAATTGCTGCTTTGAACTGAAATTACACAGAACAGCAGGAGTGACAGCAAGAGGTTCATCTTTCCATCAGGGCACCCAGCAAGCTGCTGAGTTTGAATGCATAAAATACAAGAGTCAGAGCAGAGAAAAAAGGGATCAACTCTGACACGAAGTCTTGTAGCACAAGAAGCAGAAGAGAAGAATTTGTGAGTGCTGTTGAATAATGGAGGACTTGGGAGGTTCAGTCTGGGAGTCAAGATGTAAAAACAGCTCCAGGGGAGCAGGAGTTTAAGAGTGGATGGAGACAATCCTGCGAGAGAGGAGCTGCATCCAGATAAGGAGCCGCGAGGAAAGGAGAGGGACCAGAAAATTGGGATGAAGAGCTCACATGAAGAGCTGGCATCTCATTTGTCTCTATTTAAGGTCACAAAGAACACAGCAGAAGCTGCTGTCACAGCTACTCAATTAAACTCAATGCTGTAGGTCCACGGGAAAAGAAAACCTGGTCTTGACAATGCACGCGGATCTCAACTCAACAGGATTTAATGTTCCTCCCCAGAAAAGGAATCCTATCTTCCTTACTGTATTAAAAGCAAGATCATCCTACCATTACTGCTGTACTTCTTGTTGAATATCATAAGCTGAATTATTCCAAATACTTAATTTCATTAGATGAATTTTCTAAGAAGACATAAATTAGGGCATATGGTTCATAATATTTTCACTTTCTTTCCCTGTAACCCATTTCACTAGTTTTACACTTCATCAATTTAAGCATTATGGTTAATAGGTAACATTTAATTCTGTCAAAGGAGGAAAAAAATCCAAGTGTCTCATTAGGAAGCTCTGATGGCCATTTCAGAGAGTAGTGCTACATTTTCTACCTACATCCAATATAGATGAAGACACTGAAGTTGGAAGCACGTGCAGAACTTAGAGGTTTCTGTGCAGGGCAAAAGCTTTTTTACTGCTCACTTGGGCATGAGGAAAAGTGGATCCCCGGGGGACAGAATCCCTGGGAGATTTACAGCTACACAACAGCAGTGCAAAGCACTAAACCAGAGCACAATAATGTCTGTTTTACCACAGAATAACATCAAGGGCAAGGAGCATTTTGTTTATGTTAAGCACAACACATTCCTACCTGCATATCAACAATATATGAAGATAACCTAATGACAGGAACAGCATCTCTGACTAACTCCAGGGAAAACATCAGTAAAGCTGTTTTCTACCCAAAACTATGCACTGAAATGTGGCAGTAATCTTTCAAACATCAACAGGTGCCAGAGTATCACACAAGAACAAGACACACATGAAAAAGCTTCCACAAAATATAAAGAAGGCTGAATTCTTCATTACACACGCTGTCTGGCTTATAATCATTGCAAAAATTTACAAGGAGCTGTTTTACAAATCTTTGTGAATATGTGTGAACTCCACTTCTTCAAAATAAGCAAGATACATTTCTGTCATGTGCGAAGAATTCTTCCACAGGTGGTATTAGTGCCTTAAAAGCCCCAGTGATCAATCAGAATTATCACAGGAGGGGATTCAGAGTCATGTCAGGTTTTTGAATGACAGAAGCATGTGAGGCTTTGTACTACAAAAAGAGTGTTCAAAAATAGAATACATAACCTAATCATCTACTCACACTCCTGAAGAAGTGGGCCAGCAGATAAAAAGCCTTTGAAAAAATCAACAACTAAAATGTATCCCACTCCAGTTTATTAACACATCATTAGACTGTTTCACAAGTTGCTGTTGACTACAAAATTATTCAGTGGATAAAAGGGAGGCTGTGGGTAGTAACACATTGAACCTGTAATAGCAGCTGTTTCTTTTCTGCACCCTGACTCTTCCCTGAGCTGCTTTTCCCACTGTATTTTTGAAATTTTGGGTACACTGTACAGCTCCTAAGGCAATAACCACGAAAAGTAACAGGCTGCTTTAAAAAGACAACCTTTGGCATCTGAGGTTTGAGGTGAGAGGGTGCTAAGGCTCTTTCATAGGTGCCAAAATCTGTCTTCCCAAGTGTGATGCACAGCACAGGAAGGACATGGTGCTGCAGGAGCATGTCCTGAGGAGGCACCAGGGTGATCAGAGGGATGGAGCAGCTCTGCTGGGAGGAAAGGCTGGGAGGGTTGGGATTGTTCAGCCTGCAGAAGAGAACCTCGGTTCAGAAGTGTCCCTCTCACATTACTGCACAGAGATGCATTAGGAAACTTTACAAGTTATTACCACTCCCTCACTAAAACGTTACGCCAGCATTTTTCATTTAAAGAGAATTTCCTCTAAAAAAGCACTTTTTGAACTCTACTAGAGGTTGCAAGGCATTTCAGTCTCCCTTGTCTACTCCTCAACCTTTTATTACAACAATAAATAATATATGCAGTAGATTAATATTTAGAAGAACTTTACTCTCCTACTTGCATCATCCTTATAAATTATTCTATTAATGAGTTATTTGATCTCAACATATTAGCACAAAAATTACATTGTTCTCTGTACTGCTCTGTAACCTATGTGCTTGCCTTCTGCTAAAAGCTTCTCTTCAAAGTGCTATTATTAATTGTCAGGCACTGGAACTGCTCCTCCAGACATTATCCCCTTTACTTTCAAGACAGGCAGACAAGATTTTCTCCACTTTTTGCAAGTCATGTACAAGCTAAAGTACATCTGAATACACAATTCATTCTATTCAGCACTGTGCCCTCCCTAATGTGCCCAGTGCAGCCAACTTCTTACAGGAAGCGACTGCTGGAACAATTAGGACTCAGCAAGATTAATACACACTATGTTGTCATGTCGGCATCTTATCTCATGCAGTGATACTGGAATGATAACGATGCAGTCCAGCAGAAGTGTGCCAGCAGTGACCAAACCTGCACAACTGTCTCCTGGAACTCCAGGCTGAACTTTTTCATGCTGTATTAATGTTAAAACTACAGAGCTATCATGAACTACTTCTGTTCCTGCTGACCACAACTTAATTTTAAGCTGCTCTTTTCTCCTAACTCCTGCAACATTCCTGCCCGAAGTGGGAAGGAATCCTCCAGACGTCCTTGTTTCAGTTCTTTTGGTTTTTTCTGGTATTGTTTGAATACGTAACAGTGAACCTACACTGATCTCCAGATTTTTTGGAGAAGAAACCAGACGTGCCCTAAATCAGCACAATTCCTGGTGGTTTCTTGAGGCCTGTTTCTCCTAACAAACCAAACCTCAGACTGTCTTGGAAAAATCCAGTGTCAGTCTTTCTCATGAAAATATATGTGCACCTATGAAGATGAGACACATTCATTAAAATTCAACCTATGTCTCCTTAATAAATTAATAAATAAATAACCACTGTGAAGCAGCCAAAAATAATCCTACTCCACCAAAATGAGAAAAAGTCTTAAAGGTAATCGAATACATACATCAAAATTGGTATTATACCTACTTCACTCATTGGCTACACTGCAAATTATGTACACCCTTTCAGCCACAAAGAAGGAAATCAACACTCTGTTCATCAGGAAAATTCATTCTTGTGTTCCCAGACCCACAAGACAAATGACTCTACCTGTACTATTTCCCTTCTCTGTGCTGTCCTTCTTCTCATCTCCACCAAAAAGCTCCATCTAAAAACAGTGATTAGCAGAATCAGCCACCCACAATGTGTACGGGTCACTTGCAGTCTGTTCTTTGAACTAGAGATGATCTCTGCAATAAAGAACAGGGTTAGTTCTCTACACAGCCTGAGCAATATTTCGAAGCTTGATGCGCATCATCTGCTCCCCTGGATTTCTGCTCCCTGGAAAAAAGGCAGCTCGAGTTCAGTGACTGAGAACAGGACTCTTCTCACCTAAATTTCAGCTGTCAGGACTGGGCATCGTGTCCAAGTTAACAAACTCAGCTGCTTCTACAAGGATTAGTGAGGCACAGAACCATCCGTTGGAGAGTCCTCCCTCTGCCATCTCTCCAAGTCCTCATCCAAGAATCCAACAGAGCAAATTATGCAAGAATGAAACATGAGAAACTCTACATTCAAAAGGGACAGCCACATACAGGTACTTTGTTGGACCAACAGTCCTGCCACAAAAAAAATAAAATGCTGCAACCAGAGCTCCCTTGTGAAGATCATTTGCTGTTCTTTTTCAAGCTCAAACTCAGCAGCGCTGAAGTCTCAGACCTGTTTTGAGGCTGTGGCAGAATTATTTTTCTGGTGTTGCTTGACAGCATAAAGAAGACTTCATGTTCTCTCCGGGAGCATCCCGCACTGAAATCCAGAAACTGAAGCCTGGCATAGCGGGATTCACTCAGTAACAATTCTTCACTTTTCTCTAAGGATCTGTATGCACCAAATTCAATTAGCATTTGCTACAAATGTAACACAGCAACAGGGGACAAGCCCTCATGGGATGTAAATCAGTGTAGTGGTTCCGATTTGAAAGAACTTTACCAAATTTCATCAGCTGGAACTCTCACGCAGCGCTGGTGAATGGCTCACTCCACCACTAGGGAGGTAAGGACCGTAAAATTTGAGTGCCAGGAACAGTAAGTGGTCAATTCAATTTGTTATCCTCTTTAGGACTTCTCGAACATTTTATTTCTCTTGTTTTCAGAAAGAAGAAAAATGGGTCAGAATACATAAAAACTATCACACGGGGATGGTGGGTGGAAAACTGTCCTGAAGCCATGATGTGAGATTTGATTACTCCAGCAGCCACAAAGAGAAGCCCCATTCATAAAATAATCTTTATTAAACTCACTGATTTTTTTAACTGTTTTTAAACTTGAGCTAACTGCCAACATGCTGTGTGAAGCAGCACTTCCTGTTGATTTGTTTTGTATTAATTATAGCGCAATTAAAAAGGGGAGTCTTTATTGCAAACGACTACCAGGTGTTTTAAAACCGCAAACAGGGGCCACAACATTTCCAAGTGACACCGTCAGCGTTACTGTGGCACAACAAACACATTTCCAATGTATGCACACTCATAGAAATAAAAATTCTAGCATGGGAAAACCTTCATTATCTTTAAAAAGCAAGGGGGTATCCCACCTGCTGGGAAGACCCTTGATATTTGTGGAACAGCTGCTGAAAGTTAAGACATGAACACCTAACAGGTCATCTAATCTTGCCATTAAAAGGTCTGAATTTGCTAATAGGCCTAAGAGCTTGAAGAAAACTGATGCAAGAGGCAGTAACAATAAAACTAAATTAACTGTGTATTTTTTTACATAAAGGAATGAAAGGGAAAATTGAAATATTAATAAAATATTTGCTGCACTGACTGTTGATGAACTGAAGAGCAGTACAATTTCCTGAATATCAGCTGTGCTGCATTAAAGATTAGGAGTATTTTGCTTTTTTTTCCTAATTACTTTTATGCTTGGCTTAACTATGCATCTCCTTGGAAATTCCTAAACCCTGAATCCTCTACAGCACCAAGTTATCAGTGTGGCCCATCATCACTAACCTAAGATCAAGGAAGCAGAGTGTCCTACCCCTTCACAGTCACAAGCAAAATCTGAGAGGTTAAGGAGTATTTGGTTTGTAAAGGCTACACAAGGAAATCAAAAAACATAAAGCAAATTCTTCGTGCTAACTATTTGCTTAAAATATCCTAAATACAGAAAAAAGCTTTACTTTCTCCCCATCAATCCTGACAGATACTATGAGAGAGAATGAAAGCAAAGGTGTGAACTCAATGAGGGGAGAATTCGAGTGACCTAATCCATGATAATCTGGCAAAAAGCACATGCCAGTTGAACTGCTCTGGCCAGCGTCAGGCAGAGACTGACAGGTCCTGGAAGGGCTGTCACATTACCAACACTGTCTGCTCCTGCACGAGCACTGAGCCCTGCCCGCTCGGATCTCTTCATCCCAGCGTGAGCTGAGGAAATACTGGAGGCACCTGAATAAATCCAGGGGACGTTAAACAAGTTGAACTGCTCTTTTTCTTTGCTGTTTTAGCATAGTCTGTTGAGCTGCTTCTCAAGTAACCAGGAACAGAAATTAAGGGGTTTTTTATGGTGTAAGAAAAGACCACCCACAATTTTTCCCTCAGTTACTTCAATTACTGAAAAAAAATTATAATCGTTTAGGTTAATAAACAACCACTACTGATGCCTGCTGCTCTCTAAGTAACTGATCTGTCAGTAGGGTAGAAGACAGTTATGTAAAAGGAAACTATGAAATGTGTATTGCATCAACTGGATTCCCAGTAATCCAGGTTCTTCAAGAAATTCAAGAGCAAAGAACTGCTGGTATGATCTTGAAGTTCTGCAGACTCAAAACCTTCCTAAGCTTCCCAAGAATAAACCTGAGCAGGTTAGAAAGTTCTTTTCACACAGATGGATTGATAAGCTTTGGAGTGTATCTTGGGGCTGACAGACTCATGGGTGCTCCTGTCTACAGAGTAACACCAGAAAAGGGTTTTGCACACCTGGAATTGCTTTAAGAGGCCACAGCTGCAGTGCCTGGATGCTGATCAGCTCCCAGTGAGCTTCAAAACATGCTGGCCCCTACAGACACCCTCAGCAAGCCTACAACCACCCCACCAAAATCCCTATCACAATGATGACAGAGAGATTCGTACTGCATTTTGCTACAAAAAGCATTTTGGGGACATTCCGGCTCCATCTTTGGTAATAACAAGGAGACTTTGTATTAGAGGAGTCTTGATTATCCTCAGTACTAAACAATGGCACATTCGCATTCAGGTATGAATAATTCTAGCAGCCTTAGTTTTCTCTCTTGATTGTCTTCCTCTTCACAGGTGTCCTCTAAATGTAATTTTCCAGTAAGTACTCACTGAGGAACAGCACCTCCTAAAACCGCAGGGACATTGCCTAACATCTAAATCTGAAGGTTTTGCAAGACAGCAATATGCCTGCTAAAAGAAAACAAAACAGCAAGCACACATGCATTATGGGATTATTTGATCCAATACAATATAAATTAGGTCAGACTCCTCTTTGGAGAATTCTGAGTCAAGAACTCGGTGGTCCACTAAATTTCTATTCATTTGCCTTCAGGCTTGGGGAATTGCAAAGACTCTCAAGAAACTGATGCTCCTCTATCCACAAGAGTAATCGCTATTTGGTGGTAGGAGGGGTGGGGAATCTCTCAGTGTAACTGCTTGGCAATACCTGGAGACCTGAGAAATCTTTATGTAGTAAAAAGGGCAGCTAATGAATCTTTGCATATATATATATATATATATCTATATATATATATATATATATCTCCATGCACAGAGATATACAAAATTCAATACAGAAAAAACCAGCAAGTGCCCTATTTTTCTTATGTTGTACATATCATAAAATCAGAGAATGGTTAGGGTTGGAAGGACCTTAAAGCTCATCTGGCTTCAGTCCTTCCACTATCCCAGGTTGCTCCAAGTCCCATCCAGTCTGGCCTTGGACACTTCCAGGGATCCAGGGGCAGCCACAGCTTCTCTGGGCACCCTGTGCCAGGACCTCCCCACTCTCACAGGGAGGAATTTCTCCTGTATATCTAAAACCTAAGAAAATATTCTTACTCTTAAGATAAGAATATAAAACCTAAGATACAAAATGAATATAAAAGATAAGATAAAATACCTTTAAGAATTAAAGTAACCTCTGCATCCTCATTAAACCAAGAGTAATGGAATGACTCTCTGTAGAAAGTGCAAAGGATCAGGGGCCGGAAGGTGCCTGGAGCCTGCTCCCCCAGCAGGCTTCTGCTCAGGAACACTGCATTTTCAAAAGCTCACCCACAGCCATCCTCCTCCTCCCTGATTCCATAAGTAACTGAAGTAAATCTTCACGCCTCCAAGGGCCCTAAGTTCATGTCAACTGCTTCACATATCCAAGGAGAGGACTGAGATGTGACAAGCAGCCCTTCAGCAATGCTGCTGCTCCGCTGTGGATGGATCTGGTCAGGACATGCAGCTGTGTGAAGGGCTGGGGCTTGCACAGCTGCTTCCCCCACAGCTGGGGACACAGCAGCCCCTGCACCTGCACCAACACACCGGGGTCATCCCAGGGAATGAGCTTCACTCCCACTCCACAGACAGCAATATACTGATTAAGAGACAAAAGCTGACAGGTCGTGCTCTGCTCTGGTTCTTCAATGTGGCCCCACCTTGAGACAGATCCACCACTGCCAACAGGCTCTGCAGACCCCACTGCCACCAGCAAGGCCCACACTGGTGGGATCTGACAGACGATTTGTGCACGTGGCCCAACCACTTAAATAAACAAAGCTGAGGACTTAAAACACTCCTTACACCTGGGACACTTGCGAATGTGTCTGACAGCGGTGTAAGATTAAATACACAGATACAGGTACCTTCCCTGGAGCTCACAGCACGGGGTTTACTCACCTTCTCTAAGTTGTGACAATACTGCTGCCTCGAAACAGAAATGGAAGATTGATTCATGGATGAAATTCTTAAACCACCACCATGAAATGTCATTTGGCTGCAGTTACACTGGACAAAAACGAGTGTTAAGGGCAAAACACAGAGCTGCAGGCTCTCTTTGTGACAAATAAAAGTATGAAAATGAAAATTTTTCAATCTGATTAATTACTTGGTTTAGAATATATGCTTTTCATTCTACTGTATCAAAATACTCATAATAAAACAGTGCAGCTGATGAAGTCAAGGACTGCCTTACAAAGGCTGGCAAATTTGCAGAACAGCACTTGAGGTTCAGATTAGTAAAATCCTAATGAATATCTACTCTAATACCCATGTAATTGCAGAGAATGCATTTGCAAGTGGTACAATTAAAAAAAAAAAAAAAAAGAAGGAAAAAACCCACTGGTACAATGGAAGTCCAGACTGTGATTTTAGTATCAGTTTAAGAGACTGAAGTGCCATCCCAGAAGAATGAAGATCCCATTTAAAGGGATGCCAAGAAATGAAGAATCACAATAAAGATTTCCAGTTCTTTCCCAGAGCACAACATGCTTCCATCTTTCACTCTAAGTACCAATGCCAACGATTCTCAATTTCATCGCTTTTGTCCCAGATACCAAAATGGTTTCCATACGTTCACTAATGATTGCTTTATCCCAAGTGCTCATCTCTTCCTGAGCACTGCACAAGAAGCTGGGTGCCCAGCACAGGCTCCTGAAGACTTCCTTGGACCTAAATAACAGTTGCTTTTGCACTACATGTTGCACTTCCTTCTGGGAGCCAGCACCTGGCATCTCACACCTCATCTTCCTACCCATAAAAACAGGTTAGTGCAGGACTTTTCATCTCCCAAAGCCACCAGGCAAATAAATGCCTTAAAGACAGAGCTAGTGCTGTAAGAGTGAAGCCACAGAAGGGCTGGAGGCAAGCACTGCTGAAATAACACCAAACAGAACAGGACATATGAGAGACCAAGTAATAACGTGGTTTTATTCCTAAGTAATTGGCTGAGCAAACGTATTGTGATCCAGCAACTCTGATTAATTCTGCAAGAATGCTTGGGTAGTGTTTATTAAAACCAAGTCATTACCTTGACCAAACATTGACTTGGACAGTTAACTTTAACCATCAAGACCTTGACTAAATATTGACTGGGAAAGTTAATTTGAACTCTAACATCTAGAAAATCGTGTTCCTCTTTGCTAGTATTTGCCATCACTTTAGAATGCAAATGGGGTTGTAAAAATAGAGGTTCTTCAACCTCACTGATATTTAGTTGCTGAGCTTGGCTGTTGCTAAATTCAACACAAATACCTTGAAAAAATCCAAAATATAAAATAATTTAGAGACAATGGGCCTGTGAGGGATGAGAGGGAATGGTCAACCTTCCTTTGCTTGAGCAAGGACCCATCAGAAGCACTAAAAAAAAGTATCACAAGGTTCACGTTTTAAATTTATTTTGATACATACACGCAGCAGTTTCACAAATTTTGCAAATTTTAAAAGCTGTGCCTTGCCCAAAGAATCACACAGCGTGACCAACAGGACCAGGGGTTCATTCTGATACCTCTACTTTTTAGTAGCAGCTACTTCAAGTCTACATCCTCCACTATTGGTTTCACTTCATCATGTGAGGCCATGGGTCAAAGGACATACACAGGGTCTTTCACTGGCTGAGTTTAAAAAAAAAAAAAAAGAAAAAGAAGAAAATCAATTTCAATCCTCCCAAGATGAAACCACTCATGTGTGCAGTCACTAAGGTCCCAAAGGTAATCCTACAAGAAAACATGATGGTGTCCTCCATCACTGTGTTAAGATACTGTTAAAAGTGCAGCAGAATCACCTATGAGGTACAGTCCAAGATCAAAACCCTCCAAACAATAAATCTGTATTTCTAAACCAGTGTGAATAGTGCATTTTAGCTGTGTAATGACATAAAATGGTAATGACAAAGGGGCAAGGAATCTTATGCTTCAGGAAGGTGTTATGTATGTGGATAAAGAAATAAACAATGCTGCGAATCCAGCACTAATTCCACCCACAGTTTCAGCTCAAGAGTTTGAAAGTCCCTTTTAGCTTTATGCCTTGATTCCTTTTTTAATACATCAGCTGCCTTTAGCACACTGAATGAAACACAGCTTAAGAGCAAATATAAAAGACATAAATCTCAGCTACGAGTGAAAATACCAAACTGATGATAACTTGCTCTTCCATTATTTTTGAGTATAGCAGTAAGGAACAGATTGATACTGGTGTTATGGGGGGTGAGGGTGGGGAATGAAAGAACAATAAACAATACAGTCATCAGTAGTTTAACACAGCGCTGTGTCTTGCAATGGAAACATACTGTGAAACAGCTTGCGAGATAAGCTTCGTCAACGATAAGTAATTTTTATTCCATTTGAGTGGCTGAAAACAATAAACGTGATTAAATGCTTCAGACATGCATTCAGAATTTAGACAAATGGCAAAGAGTTCCAAGGACTTTGCTTTTAAAATTACTTCGGGGAAAGACCTGGAAATTAACTTAACCGGTTTGAAATGTACAATGAAACAGAAGTTCGTCGGGAAATTATAAACTTCCCATTCGTCTGGCAGCTCCACGACTCTCCAGCCCAGAAACCAGTTTTGTTATCTACTGTTCTTTACTATTATTGGTCTCAGTTTCCCACCTCACCACTTCACCATTCACAGAGGCGTTTCAAATGTGCCGGTCATGAACCTGAGCTTCCCTGGTGTGAAACACCCTGGAAAACACCAAAGGAAGAGGTGGCTCTGGGGAGCTCAGAGTTCCGTGCTTGTCCTGTCGGCCCTCGTGGGCTCTGTCACCACTCTCCTGATGCAGCCCGGCAGCGCTCTGAACTTTCATTCCCGGCTGCCTGCTCCTGGTGACTCGGTGGCCGTGCACACCCCCGAAAAGAAACCACTCCAAAACATGCAGATCATGGTGGGGGGGTCGGTTTTTTCCCTAAAGTATGCGCTGTGTAAATGAGAGGCGCATGAACGCGCAGCACCTCTAACGCAAGCGGTCACTCTGCACACGCTCCCCTGACCG